>CM019702.1:35093376-35215876 GCA_009760885.1 Achatina immaculata
TTGCAAATGGTTTCTCAGTTAACAGTAAATTCATCTGCCATCATCTACACAGTCAAACAATGATCTTCTTATATCAATTCTCTGAGTTTTACAATGAGTTCCTCATTATGAACAGAAATTGGGCATCCATGTCTAGTTGCATTTGTAATTGTTTTCACACCACTTTTGAATCGAGAATATCTCCTGAATATCTGTGCATGAGATAAAAATTATCCCCATAAACTTGTCGCATCAATTCAACTGACTGAGTTTTAAACAGAACTCTATGCTGATTATGTAACAATGCATCTCTAACTAGGTCAACAAAATGCAGCTTGTTTGTCATCTGCCTATCTGGCAGCAATGAAAAGTTGCCAGATCATAGATGAAGGTTGCCTCTTTGGATTCCATGCTTTGCTTCATAGGTAGCATTTTTGTCTTGGCCATAATAAAATCAGTCTCATTACTTAATTGTGACCTTGTGTGTGTGTGTGTGTTTTATATCTGTGTGTGTGTATACACACACACACACACTTTCGCTTATATTGTTTCTGCTGTAACAACCTTTCACTCGAATTGCTGCTTACATATGTACTACTTCACTTACATTATTGTATCAGGAACATTCAACTTCTATTTATATTATAATGCCAGCATAATTATTACTAATATATATATATATATATATATAATGATAACATTAACAGCTTTCTCACTTTCATATTGTGAGTGTGCGTGATATTTTATTATCCCTTCATTGGCAACATTTCACAGGCAACAATTTGTTTTTCATGAAATATAATTTGTGTCAACTTTAGTTTCCATATTCATAGTACATATGCAGCATTTTTGTTTTCATTTCTGCTTGTAGCCATTCATTTTACGTTACTTTAGGCATGTAACATGCTTCTGGTCACATCAGTATACAACCAAACAAAAGTTAGAAAAGGAGTGAAGCAGTATCCTATATCTTATATCTTTCCCGTGCTGTTAAACATCAAATAGGGCTCGCAAGGTAGTTCGCCAGTTTTTCCTGTTTTCAGTGAGCTTTTCAACCTCACCAAAGGATTTTATGCCTATTAATTTGGCCTGTCTTAACAGTGTCCTCTTTAGAGTTTCACGTGGTCTGCTTCTTTTTCTTTGGCATGTTGTGTTCCACTTGATAGCTTGTTTTTGGATTCTCTGATCGTTTCTTCTCATCACGTGACCAACATATGTCCATCTCCTTTTCCTGATCACCCATGAGACTGGTTGCTGTTCAGTCATCTGTCTTATCTCTGCATTGTTCTTGAATTCATTCCACTTGATGCTGAGTATTTTCTTTAAGCGTTTGTTTTCAAAAGAGTCTAATTTCTTGTCCATTTCTTTAGTTGTTTTCCAGCTTTTCCATTCATAAATGAGGGTGGAAGCAGTAATACATACATATAATTAGTTTCATTATTGAAAAAAAATTATAACTTCCAGACAAAGAGCAGTTAGTCAGGAGATATTTGCACAGCTTTTCTTACAGGCATCTATGTAGCCGAGGAGTTTGAGCACTCAACTTTCATTCTGAAGTTTGGTGGTTGGATTCTAGTCAGAGACACCCCAATCAAACAGCTGTAGAAATAGTTACCTGTCACTTCTAAAAGCTAGTGAAAGCATGTGATGCTGACAGCTTCTGTGCCAACAGATGAAGGAAAGTATTGACACTGACACATATATCCCTCATGTGAAACAAACCTGCCTTTAGTTTTACTTATATCTTGGCAAGTGAATTTTGACACAGCATCTAAGATGGTGGGGACCAGCTAGTATAGTGGTTAGAGCACTCGTCTAGCAACCGAATGGTCGATGGTTCGAATCCTCAGCTGAGTGTTTTGTTTTTTTTTCCGACCCATATGGCCCCAAGGTTGACCCAGCCTCGTAAAATGGATACCAGAGAAAGGAAGGAAAGGAACTGGCCACCCTTCCTCATACGCTGATGGCCCAGCATAATGAGGTCTCTGACGGTTCATCCCCTACATCATGTGCTAATGGACTATCTTTACTTTTTTTTTTTTTTTAATCTAAGATGGTAGTTACAATACATCAAGTTTCATTGCTGACACATCCACTACTGTCAGCTTCATAGTTATTTTGTTACATTGTTTGATGAGTCAGGAGGGATTTATAAGTTTGATCCTCAGTCAGGGTTTGTGAATTAATTAGCATAGAATGCACACCTTCTGTGTATAAAAAGTGATGAAGATTGACATGATTGATTCTTTTGCCAAAATTTTCAACAGTTTATCTTGACGATTTATGATAAAAAGTCCTAGTTAAAAAGTGCATGCATGCATTGGTATTGAGCATACTTAAATTGTGCGTTGATAATTTAGTTTTATATGAAAGGGGGTCATTTTGATAGGGAACCTGTGGAACTAAAATATGGCTCTTGATAAGGAAAAATAATACAGAACTGAAACATTTGTAATAAGTGATATGACTTTGAGAATTGCTTTCAGCTTATGAAGCAATCTGCAGTGAAGACGCAGACAAGAAAAAACAAAACAAAACTGGACACTGCTTATAAAGCAAGTTTTAAGCTTAGCAATAAAATATTAGAGGAGTAAATAGAAAAATTAGTGAAATAAATAGAAAAAAAGATAATAAAAAATAGATTAGTAGTAAAAAAAAATAGTGAATAGAAACTATACTGACAGTGTTAATTTTCTCTGTCACATCCTCTCTCTCTCTCTCTCTTTCTCTCTCTCTTCTCTCTCTCTCTGTCTGGAAAATATTAGGTAAAGTGTAAGATTGGTCATAAACTGGAGCACATGCTGCCAGCTACATGTGTGATATTTCAGAGCTTATATGATTGTATCATATTTTATCATCCAAGGCATCAAGCCATAGCTAGCCAGAACCCTGTTTTGCTCTCATGTAGTGCTGATGGTTGGTTGCACTGCACATGCAACAAGGTCTTGGTAGTCCTGCAGTGGACTTTTCTTTTTTAAATCTAGAAGCAAGCATTCTAAGCGATCTACTCAACATGCTCTACTTCTCTTAAGCTGCCATACTTGTTGTTACACGAGAATCTAGTAAAACAAGTACTGAACAGTAATGAACATATACAGAATGAGTGCTGTACTGACATTTATGTATTTTTCTAATTACACAGTGCCATAATTCTTAGTACCAAATGTTTTACATGTGTATGATATAGTCACAAATGTGTTCATATATTTGTTTTTTTTTCCTTATGATTACTTAGACTCATCCAGTACAGTAAAACCATGAGTTTTTATCTCTCAGTACAGTAAAAAATTGAATGCTCCTACGTTCATGCCTTTGAAATGTTGTTAGTAATTCTGCTTTGCTTGATGTAGATAATGTTGGAAAAGACCTTTTGCATACTTCAAGACCTCTCGCTCTTTAAATCTGTATTTTGTATATGTTTTATATTGTTAATTTTGACTGTTTTGTTTTGTTTTGTTTTTTTTTTACTTTATCCGCATTGGACATTTTTGTCTGTGTGGAAACTGGTATGTTCCATGGCAGTATATGTTTTGTCATTGAACTGAGGTCCGGACCTAAAAACTCGACCTCTGCTGAAAATAAAAGGGACCCTGCACCATGTCATTGAGATATGCAGGATATATATCGTTAGTGCCCATGGTCTCCTTGACTTAATGGCACTTTGGATGGTAATATGGTCAATATCACGGCTGTTTACCTTTCCTTCCCCAAGTCCAGGAGGAACAAGTGCGATAACCTGGATCATTACCCCATTATTTTGAAGACTGATCATTTGATTTGGGCGCAGTGTTGACTTCAGACATATATTTCATAGCAGTGGGAGGAGCCATGGTCAGAAGAGGGAGTGGTCGTATTCCTTTTTCGGTGAAAATCAGGGTTGGGGCATGACACATTTTCTAAACTTCACAAGTATCCACAAACAAGCGCTTGTAATCCCAGGAGATTCTGTTCAGAACAAAATTAAGATGGTTTTGGCCAGCGCAAGAATTGATGATAGCGGTGACCTAAAGCAAATATTAAATGGCGAACTTCTGGAGCAGCGGTTCCCACAGTGAAGGGGCGGTGAGGGAAAAGAGAGTGAGGGAAAAGGGAGTGACAGTGGACCGTCAGCACAGATTTGTTGAAAAAGTTTTTTTTTTTTTTGAGACGGTACAGGTGTAGTTTAAGAGTTAGACCACTTAATGGCAACAGGGAAGTTTGAAGCTGAAGAGACAAGAGGGAGGAGGGGTTGGGAATCACTGTTCTAGAGGGAAGAAGGACATGAAATATGCCAGAAGTGAGATATAATGTTATTTGTAAGGCTTCCATGAGGGATTTTTCCTTCAACCATGGAACTTGAGTGGGGGTGGGGGGGGGGCGTAAATGACAGAAAGCTATGATAGGCAGAAAGCGACTTAAGGGCTGTGTGTCATTTGAAGAGGAAACGTGGATCACAACTGAAGACAGCCACAAACACGAAGAAATTGGGCATGACAACGAATGCATTTGTATATGCAAATCAAATGATAGTAAAAACATCTGCTAGAGAGAGAGGGAGAGAGAGAGAGAGAAAGAGAGAGAATAAATGAACGATCTTTATTTTTAAAGGGTAAAGAATTGGGCATGCAGGCCCGTCTTACATTCTGCCCTTCATCACTCCACCTTTCATTCTCCCCACACACTCAATTTAATACAAGTATACAAATTACATTAGGGAAAAACATATCAAAAGAGTGTAAGATTAAATTATTACATTCAAAGTAAGCAAGCAAAGGTAACCCTTTCGTGCCTTAGAGGCACATAGGGATATGGTGTTAGTGCCCATATTTTCCTTGACCTGTCAGCACACTAGAGGGTGATATGGTCAGTATCACGCCTGGCTGCCTTTCCTTCCCCAACTCCAGAAGAAGTCGGGTACCCATTTCTACAGCTGGGTGACTGGGGTGCCGCCGGCCGGATTCGAACTCCCGACCTTCGCCATGAGAGACTAGTGCACTAACCACTTCGCCACTCAGACACCCAACATTCAAAGTAAAAGAGAAGTAATTAACCTAATAAAATAGCACACACACACGCATACATACCTACACACACAGACATACATAATCAAAAATACATTTTCAGTACAGATCTTCTAACATATAAATTATTTTAATGTTTGTTAAAAAAACAACTTACTTTTTGGACTATGTCATTTTAGTACTTGATGGCTGGGAGTCATGGGTCGAGAGAGTGCTGGTTTTTCTATGGAGGCATATAGTTACAGGCAAGCAGGTTCTAAGGACTGTTATAACCGGACGTGGGGTGGGGGATACGCTCTCCACTCCAATAAAATGTCTCCAAGGCGTGCGTCTCAAATAACCTCTGACAGTCAAGTCCAGCTCCTGGCCTTCTCGTGGCAGAACTGTTTAAACTGACAGGAGAAGGGGCGAAGGCGAATATCTGGTGCCTGAAAACCAGACGCATCGGGTAGATGAGAGTCATGTTTGGTAGCTCATCTACCGCTGCTGGCGAGATTCTTCAGCTGCCGTGCGTGGAGTGGGGCTCCTCCCAGGCAGTGAAGAAAGGTGCGAATAGGGTTACCGCGCGGCGCCACTGTAGAAAAGGTGAAAGAAAGGATTAAGTGAAGTAATCAGTAATCTCCAGGTCAGGATTGCTCAAATCACGGCATCTCTGCTCTGGAGGTCGGTCACGTTCTATGTGCACTCATACCGGCCGAATTGCCTGAACCGGCTTAACCCAGGGGTTAAGACACTGCTGCTGAGATTCTTCAGATGCCACGCGTGGAGTGAAATTCTTCCCGGTCAGTGAAGAAAACGCGAAAAAGCAATTAGGGTTGCCGTACGGCGCCGATGTGAAAAGGTGATGGAAAAGATAAAGTGAAGCTTAATCGGTATGTCCAGTAGTCTCACGGCGAGAGCTACTCATACCACGGCACCTCTGCTCTAGAGGCCGGCCACGTCCGCTATACACCCATACCGGTGAAATATGCCTAAACCGGCTTAAACCAGGGGTGAAACTTGATGGCTACTCATGTCATGGTACCTCCGCTCTAGAAGTCAGTCACGTCCTAAACACGCCCATACTGGGATAATGCGCCTTAACCGGCTCAACCTAGGGGTGAAACTCACTAGTGGCGAGGATTCGTCCTCCCGGACAAAAGCTCCGTCCTGGTCACAACTAGGAAGGGTAGCGGCCACGACCACAAAATGCTGAAGTCGGAGACACTGGACCAGTGCGGTCTAGATAGGCAACCATCTCTCTTCTGGCGGGGATGTATGCGTATCCTAATCACGCTGAGGTTTTCCTGTGAGAAAGTCCAACGCTGGACTGGATGGGCAGCCACTTCTCACCCAGCGGGGATATACTGATATCCAAAACACGTCGAGGTTTTCCAGTGAGAAAGTCTAACTCTAGATTAACTGGTGCAACGAAAACCACAGTGTCACGCAATCCCGTTTCTGAGATCCACCAAGAATACAGGCTTAAGCCATGCGATACTCTGAACATCTTTTCGTCCTCTCGGGGATCTCGTGTGGTCCTTTCGGGGACTACGGGACCCATCGAGGACCACAGGAATAAATTCAGTAGGATTACGGGGCGGTCTTGGTGGTAGAAGCGAACGAAGAAGAAAAGGAAGACAATCAAGTAAATAATGAAAAGGTTTGAGTTAAAGGATGAAGTATTACTAATGGATTTTAAGTGGTAGGGGAGGGTGTTCCAGAGCTGTACTGCAGAGTATGCAAGGCTTTTCTTGTACAGATCAAGCCTGGGTTTAGGAAGAAGACAGCTTTTGAATCGCTGGCTATGTTTAGTGTTATTCGTAACCAGTGACCACAAATAAGGTGGAGCAGTGTGCGACATAATTCTGCGAACAAACTTAACTATGTTAAAAATGACTCTATATTTGAGAGGTAGAATTTTGAGTTTTTTGTGCTGATGTGCAGTCTGTACTGAGTGTTTGTCACAAATCAGATTTAATGTTCGTTTGTGAAGTGAGTGGAGTCTTTTTGTGTTTTAGACTGAGCATCCATCCCAGATTGTGGAACAGTGTGTTTGTATATGTGATACGTAGATCTTTCTTGTGTCTTTATCAATAAAGTGTTTAATTTTGGCTAGTTGGTAAACTTTCTGTACAGTCAAGTTTGTTAGGTTATGGACAATGATGAGTCCTAGAGTTTTATCTTCATAAACATTTTCTGTTGCCTTAGTCCCAGCACAAAGCTGTAGGGAAGTTTTTATTGCATTCTGCACTTTCTGTCTTGTAATGATGAGCATGGATTTTGTTTTGTTGGCGTTTATCAACTTACCATTTTTATTACTCCATTTAATCAAACTGTTTATATAATTTTGGAGCGTTCTCTGTAGGATGTTGATGTCGTAGTCACTACTGTAAACAGTGCAGTCATCAGCAAAAAATCACATGAAGAGTGTTTTAAATGTAGTGGTAAATCGTTAATATAGGTAGCAAAAAGAAGAGGACCTAGAATGGAGCCTTGAGGATACTAGATAGGCAACCATCTCTCTTCTGGCGGGGATGTATGCGTATCCTAATCACGCTGAGGTTTTCCTGTGAGAAAGTCCAACGCTACCCGATGGAGCCTTGAGGAATACCAGTATCAACTACAGAAGATATTTTGTTTCTAAAGCAAACTACTTGTTTTCTACCTGAGAGAAAAGATGTAATACATTTTGTTAGGTCAGGGTGTAATCTATAATCTTCCAGCTTTTTTGCGAGAATTTCATGATCAGTCATATCGAAGGCTTTCTTGAAATCAACAAAGACAGCAGCACACAATTTATCATCATTTATATTAGACGTCCAGCTTTCTGTCATTTTAGTTAATGCTGTGTGGCAAGAGTGATTTGGCCTAAAACTTGGCTGACTGTCTACTAGTAGATTGTTTTTCTGCATGTGTAGAAGTGTTAACTTTTGTATATGTTTTTCAAGAGGTTTGGATAATGATGACAGAATGGATATGGGTTTATAGTTTGAGAGGTCACTAGTCTGTCCAAATTTAAAAAGAGGAAACACTTTGGCGTGTTTAAAATTGCCAGGAAATAGTATTTGCCAATGCACAAATTATATATATATATATATATATATATCTTAGTGTGTCTGTAATAACTGGTGCAGCGTAGCTAGTATCTTGTTACTAATGTCATCACATCCTCCTGAGTTAGTGTTCTTTAAAGACCAGATGTAGTTACAAATCTCACCAACTGTGAGGAAAGGAATACTTAATTGTTTTAGCTTTACACACTTGCTGTCGCTGTAAGATTTCAACACACTCAGGTCGCAATTAGGGGGTCGGTAGTTTTAGAATATGAGTTTCTTCCCTAAAATGTTCACTGAAGTTAGTGCACGTATGTTCACCATTAAGTTTTTGTGGGTTAGATTGCTTCCTTTTATTTACAAATATATTAGTCCCTGACGCTTTTAAATTTGCCAAAGTGTTTCTTCTATTTAAATCTGGACAGAAGCTCATAAAAGCAGAAATTTCAGCAGCTATCGTTCACTTAGGAATAAGGTGCAGTATTTTATTAGACAGGAAAAGAAAAAAAATACTTCAGAAATTTAGTGAAAGACAAAACTGACAGTAAATCAGTTTGGAAAGGGAAATAGTGTTTGTCAGTGAGAGAGAGAGAGAGAGAGAGAGAGAGAGAGAGAGAGAGAGAGAGAGAGAGAGAGAGGTTTTGATTGATTGATTGATCTTTATTTCAAAAGGGTTAAGAATTGGACACGCAGGCCCGTCTGACATTCTGCCCTTTATCATACATCTTTCACTCTATTCCAGACATTCTACAAATATTCTGTTCATATAACAAACAGAACTAACATTGAAGCTGAGAGACATAAAATAAAATATAACATTTACTTTTCGCTCTTAAACATTCACTCAGTACAGAAGTAACTACATACATTATAAATGACTATCTACTAAACAAAATTTTGGGGACTATTCAGAAAACAATTAATTGTATTCGGTGTCTGTAAGAGCAGTTTAAGATAACTTTTAAGTTTTATAATTCATGGAGGCATGTAGTCGACATCAAATAGATATTGGGAAAGCTTGTAGTTGTAGGAAGGAGTATAATTTATATTTTTTATATAGGATGGGAGGGTATTCCAAAGATGAGCAGCAGAATAACTAAAGCTTTTCTTGTAAAGATCAAGTCTAAGTTTTGGAAGACATATGTTGTTCAAGCGTTGGCTGCACTTTGGGCTAAATTTAAACAGGTTCCATAGATAAGGCGGGGCATGCCGTGAAAGAATTTGATGTACTAACTTGGCTTTGTTGAAGAGGAACCTGTTCTTAAGAGGTAGTATTTTGATACGTTTGTGATGGTTAGTTGTTTGTGCTTGATCTTTGTCACTAATAAGCTTTACTGCTCGCTTTTGGAGTGAGCAAAGCCTCTTTGTATTTGACACTGAGCAACCATCCCAAACTGTTGAGCAGTAGTCTAAATGTGTGTGTATATGAGATATGTAGTATCTCTTCCTAGTGTCTTGATCGATGAAGTGCTTAATTTTAGCTAATTGGTATACTTTTTGTGCGATGAGTTTTGTTAGACATTGCACATGAGAGTTCCAGGTCAGATGTTGGTCTATAATAAGACCTAGTGTTTTGTGCTCGCTAACGTTTTCTATCTGTGATGTTTCTGTACAGAGCCGAAGTATTGTTTTTGTTGCGCTTTGAAGTTTCTGTCTTGTTGTTATGAGCATTGATTTTGTTTTATCGGTGTTTATAATCATGCCATTATTTTTGCTCCATCTAATTAAATTGTATAACTCGACCTGAAGAGTTGATTTTAGATTATCACAATCGTAGTCACTGGTGTAGACTGTGTAATCATCGGCAAAAAGGTCACAAGAAGAGTGTTTAAGATGAAGTGGAAGATCATTGATATAGATAGCAAAGAGCAACGGGCCTAGAATAGAACCTTGCTGAACACCAGTGTGAACTGTAGCAGAATTTGATAGAGAATTGTTGAAGAATACTACCTGTTGTCTGTCTGAAAGAAACGATGCAATTAATTTTATTAGGTTAGGGTGCAATTTATAAGTCTTTATTTTTCTTACAAGAATATCGTGGTCAATCATATCAAATGCCTTTTTAAAGTCGACAAAGATGGCACCACATAGTCTGTCGTCATTTATGTTTACTAACCAGTTTTCTGTCATTTTGGTAAGAGCTGTGTGGCAGGAATGATTAGGTCTAAAGCCTGACTGACTGTCTATGAGTAAATTGTTCTCTTGCATGTGTCGTAGAGTTATTTTTTTGTATGTGTTTTTCGAGTGGTTTTGATAATGACGATAATATGGATATTGGTCTATAGTTGGTAAGATTGTTGGATGAGCCAGATTTAAAGCGAGGATACACCTTAGCAGTTTTAAAAGCCTCAGGGAAATAACATTTTGCAATGCACTGGTTGTAAATATATGTTAGTGTATGTGAAATGACAGGTGCAGCATAACGTGAGAGAGAGAGAGAGAGAGAGATTAATCAGCTATATGATTCACGGCAGCTTCCACAAACCTGTCTCATAACCGTCTTCTAAAAGTAAAAGAACAGTATAAAAATTACAGGAACAGGTTTAAATTAAAAACAAATCAAATGCAAAACAAAAGGCTACATTCTGAGAAAAGGCTGATAAAATGTAAATAATGTTTACCTGTGCGCACATTAGTTAGTGAGCAGAAAATGAGACTTGTAATCAATTATGCAAGTCTCCCAGATTTCATACATTCTGCAAATATCCCAATCGGAAGTCTTCTGAATTGTAGCCATGTCAGACAAGAGATCCACCAAAGATTTGGATATTTATATACCATATTTAACATTACGCATTCATATGCGGAATATCATAGAAGATGTCTAACGCTGTATTCGCCAATATGCCTTAATGGCATGGACAAGGGAATTTTACCTTTTACGTACCATATTTCATTGATTAAGAGAAGAAGAGGTCCACAAAAGATTTGGATACTTTATACGCCATATTTCCTTGATTAAACGTCCGGTCTGAAATGGTCGCCTGCCTCACTTAAACGCGGGGGAGTTGGAGGACGACGACGACGGAATCATGTTTCCAATAAAGGCATGGCTCCAATAAACGCCAGGTCTGTCAGTGCATCGAATCTGTCTTTCTATGGCAACGTTGGCCTCTAATAAACGCCAGGTCTGTCAGTACATCGAATCTGTCTTTCTGTGGCAACGTTGGCCTCTAATAAACGCCGAATCACGACGACAGTTTTGTGATAAACGTCACAGTATACGGTACATGCATTGTCATCTTCTCCCAGTTGAGAAAAACAAGAATGTATGATTAGCCTAGAGATTGGGGGGGGGGGGGGGGAGAATAGAATGACTGTGACTCGAACTCCGAACCATACTAGGGCAAGCAACCACCTAACCACGCGAGGACTTCGCACTGTCAACTCGGTCACCTTGCACGACTACATCGGGACAATGTACCATGAAAAATAGTTAGAGAGTGTCTAACTTGATAGCCTTCGTGCTGCAGTCATGCAGTTAAAAAAAATGTTATCTCCACACTGCCATCGATGAATGCATTATGGGAACTTTGTAAAGTGCTGGAACTGCTGCAGAATGTAACTGTCTTGACTGAAGTTTATGGGCTGTTAATTACAGATACTAATTCTTTCACTTCATGACAACCTGACGGTATTTGTAGATTTTGCACACCTGTGCAAATCGGTGCTCAGAGTGATATTTAGTCCGTCTTAGTAAACTGGATTTAAAAGACCGTTTTGGAAGGGTATATAATGAGAAAAAGAAAGAGAGGAAGGCCAAGGCGAAGATGGCTGCAAGACATCATTGATGATCTGCAAATGGATGCATCAGCAGCAGGCCATCTTGCTCACAACCTAGAGGCTTACAGGAGTGCTGTTAGGGAGGCAAAGTTCCGCAAGGAACATCCAAATGAATGAATAGTAAACTGGAAAGTATCACATTTTAAATCATGAAGGTAGACAGAGGTGTATGGTTTAGTTTTACAAAAAACAAAAAAAGTGCGGAAAGTGGGTAGAAACAAGAATGTAAGAAAAGCAAGGAAGAGACCGAAAAGCCAAGTGTCTAAATCTTTTAAAATCTATTTTTCGTGGTTAAAAAAAATCTGTTGTGTTCATATATGATCTTTGAAAAGGCTTTTGCCGAAATATTGGATTCTAATTTTTTTTTTCTTTTTCATTTGTCTCATACCCTAGCAGAAGATATAAGCTCATCTTATTTTCTGCCATTGTTTCTGCTTCCTTTCCTCACTGTTTGTATCTTTTTTTTTTTTTTTTTGTGTAAAACTGAACCATACACCCCTATCTACCTAACGTCATTACTAGAATCAGTTTTACCGCGGTCGTCATTTCTGTTTTCTCTCACACTTTAAATCCAACCCATATTTTAAAATTATGAAGAGATTTACTTCAGTTTCTTTCTCCCTAAACCTCTCATCAAAATATACTCTGGCAGAACATGTAAATTAATTGAAGAGTGAAAGTTAATCGCTAAACATTTTAGAGCAGTGAATGTAAATAATTATATGTAGAGTAGTTTGTAGCAACGTTAATTTTATATCTTATATCCTTCCCGTGCCGTTAAACGTCACATAGGGCTCGCAAAGTAGTTCGCCAATTTTCCTATTTTCGGCGAGCTTTTCAACCTCATCAAGAGATTTTATTCCTATTAAATTTGGCCTCTTTTATCAGTGTCCTCTTTCGTGTGGTCTGCTTCTTTTTCTTTGGCGTGTTGTGTTCCACTTGATAGCTTGTTTTGGGATTCTCTGATCGTTTCTTCTCATCACGTGACCAACATATGTCCATCTCCTTTTCCTGATCACCCATGAGACTGGTTGCTGTTCAGTCATCTGTCTTATCTCTGCATTGTCCTTGAATTCGTTCCACTTGATGCCGAGTATTTTCCTTAGGCATTTGCTTTCAAAAGAGTCTAATTTCTTGTCTGTTTCTTTAGTTGTTTTCCAGCTTTCGCATACATAAATGAGGGTGGATATTACATTTGAATTGAGTAGTCTTAACTTTTTTTGTTGTTGTGCTTATAACTTTTGATGTTCTCAAGATTCTTGTAGACCAATGCTGCTTTTAAAATTCTAATTCTAACTTCATTTTTTTGGTGTCACAATCCTGGTCTATGTAGCTGCCAAGGTATGCAGATTGATTGACTTCTTCAATATCTGTCCCTTCTACGTGTATTTTTCCATTTTGATTAATGGGAAGTTTCATTATTTTTGTTTTGTCCTTGTTAATTTCAAGTCCTATTTTGCTAGCCAGTGAAGACAGTATATCTATTTTTTTCTTGCATGGAATTCACAGTGTTAGTAATAAGAGTTATGTCACCAGCAAAATCAAGCTCTTCAAGTTGAGTCCCCCAAAATTAATGCCGTAGAAGAATTAAAAACAGAATGTTTTTTAATCGCTTATTATTTTTTTCGTGCTCCGAGATTTGAAATTCAGGATATTGTAAAATCTTTGATAACTGTTTATAAATTCATGGTTCCTTCCTATCCCCCTCCTCCTACCCCCCCCCCCCCCCCCCCAAAAAAAAACCCCGAAAAGATTAAGCCGTAAATACCCAAATGATTTATGGCTATTTAATGTAAGAACAATAAAAAAAGGCTTCGCCACCGCCCACTCATCACGTGATCTGTTATATTTCACCGGGCGAATGAGATCTTCAAAGGAAACAACTTAATACTTCCTTATTTGTTAAGAGCTGGCCAGAAGTCCGCACCCACCATTGATAAAGTTGTAAAT
The DNA here is from genome assembly GCA_009760885.1 of Achatina immaculata. Classification (NCBI taxonomy): domain Eukaryota; kingdom Metazoa; phylum Mollusca; class Gastropoda; order Stylommatophora; family Achatinidae; genus Lissachatina; species Lissachatina immaculata. The sequence continues at coordinate 35,107,124 of CM019702.1, forward strand.
CTGGTTTGCCGCACAGCACACACAGCCTATATTTGCAACATTAAATTCTTTGACACGTTATGTTCAGCGGCTTTTCAGATTGTGAATAAGCCTCGGCAGTTTTGTGTAAAGGGTAATTTGAGAAGCAGTAAAACTGAGAAAAGAAAAAAAAACACTTTGTAATGGGGAATTGAAAGGGGTGGAGGGGAGGGTCTACTGTATTAGAGAAATGAACCATGATAGGCTAAGATCATATATTGGACCTGAAACAGTCTGGTCTGTTACTTGTGTGTGACCGGTAGGGTAGGATAGGGTTGGACATATTCCCTACACATACTTGATATTCCCTCACAGCGACCTGATATTCCCTCATAGCGACCTGATATTCCCTCAGAACGACCTGATATTCCCTCACGACGACATGATATTCCCTCACAGCGACCTGATATTCCCTCACAGCGACCTGATATTCCCCTCTCAGCGACCTGATATTCCCTCATAGCGACCTGATATTCCCTCATAGCGACCTGATATTCCCTCACGACGACCTGATATTCCCTCACGACGACCTGATATTCCCTACAGCGACTTAATATTCCCTCACAGCGATCTGGTATTCCATCACAGTGACCTGATATTTCCCCTCAGAGACGTAATATACCCCGCCTTGATATGACACTCCCTTCGATAACTTTATATGCTCATAAATGATCTGGTGTTCTCCTCATTGACCTGATATTCCTCACAGTAACCTGATTTCCCCCTCCCTCCTCCCCCCACAGTGACATGACATTCTCCATAGTGACATGATATTCGCTACAGTAACCTGATATTTCTCTCTTCCACCCACTCCTCTAAGTTAGTCAGTCATTCAGTCATTTGCATGTCCCTTGCGGAACTTTGCCTCTCTAACAGCTCTCCTCTCGGTTGTAAACAAGATGCCCTGCTGATGATGCGTCAATTCGCAGATCATCAAAGATATCTTGCGGTCATCTTCGCCTTGGTCTTCCTCTCTCTCTTTTTCCTATTATGTACACTTCAAAGACGGTCTTCTCTAAATTATCATGACATTTGATATGTTCAAAAATATTTAAGTTTTCATGTTTAATCTTCCTTACTTTCTTCCTTACCTTCTAATTTAATCTTCCTTACCTTCTTCAGTATTACATTCTTGTAGTATGGATATATTTGTTCTGTTTTTTTTTGTGTCCATAATATTTGAAGGACTCTTCTGTAGCATTTACACTCAAAGGCATTTATGTATTTCTCAGCTGTTTTGTTAAGTGTCTCAGAGGCACATGTTGCATTGGGAAAGATGCATGCTTATTTTTGTAGTTCTGTCTGTTCCTCTCAGCATATTCTTTATTGTTTATTTTGTTAAGAGCGATAGATGTCCTCCTTTTAATATCCCTTTTAATATCCTTTTAATTTCCCTCATTGTATCTCCATTATTAGTTAGCAGTGATCCAAGATATTCAAAATTCTCCACATCTTCCAGTTTTTCTTCATTGATACATATTTCAGCGGCCTTGTTTGTTTAGTCAGTTGTCATCAATTTAGTTTTCTTTGCATTAAGATAGAGGTTTTGCTGTTCTTACGGACTGACATAATTAGTTTTTCCCATTCCTTTTTATGTTGTGGACAGTAATACTGTGTCATCAGCATGTCATAACCTCCAGTTATTATGGCATCGTAATATTCTAAGTCTACATTTTCTCTGACATTCCTATTTTCAGTATACAAGTTAAATAAGTAAGGCGACAGTATACAATCCTGACTGACCCCCCCCCCCTGTTTTATGTCAAACCAAGTTGTTGTTTAATCATTTATTACTGCTGCCTGTTGCCCTAGATACAGCAGTGATATTATTTGTATCACATATGTTAGAAATCCCATTTTTTCCATTATTTCCCAAAGTTTCTGGTGTTGTACACAATCAAATGCTTTTGAATAGTCTATAAACGATAAATATAGATTCACATTAAATTCTCCTCTCAGTGGCCTGATAATCCTTCACAGTAACTTGTTATTCTCTTCAGTGCTACGATATTCCCCACAGTGACCTGATATCCCCCACAGTGACTTGATATTCCCCCACAGTGACCTTACATTATTCTGAATGGCTGATATTCCCCGACAGTGACTTCATATTGCTCTCAGTGAACTGATATTCCTAACAGTGACCTCATATTACAGTGTTAAGTATATAATAGGCAATTTAGAAACATGTAAATTTGATTAATGAAGGTAACAGTAAAATTCCCGTTTCCATGCCATTAGGGCATATTTCCAAGACCTTCAGCACATGTAAGTGTAATGTGGTCAGTATCACGCCTGGTCGCATTTACCTTCCTAGATTTCTCTGGTACCAATTTTTAGAGGCTGGATGGAGCCCGGGGCTGTTTTGGTGTGGTGGTACCAGAAACAAAAATCCCCACTGCTGGGACTTAACCACCGGATTAGTAAACCGAGCGAAATGTAATTAATTAATTAATGGGATTATAAATCAGCTTCCTTTTTATTCAAACAAAATCATCGCATTAAAACACGAAAGCGCATCAGATCAGAGTGGGGCAGCAAGGGTGTCCAGTGAGCCGGGGAGTTATGAGCGAGAATGTATGTGTAAAACTGTATATTCACCCTAATCTTTGTATTAGATATTCGATAATCTACCAATTCTGATTATCAGCGTGATACTATCATTTGATTATGTGGTGTCGAAAGGCGAACTGCGTTTGTTAAGTGGCATTTAGGTTATATTTATTCATTGTACTGTGACAGATTTATGACTGCGATTATTATTATATTATTATTGTTTTCCTCAAAAACAAGGCGTCCTTCTTAAATGTACAACGAATTCGTTATTGGATTATTGTTCTTGAGCAGAATTACATAATGTGGATCTTGTCAACTGACTTCATTGTGGCACATGTGATTTCTCTAGTAAAAGAAGTAAGAAATAGTTTGCTTTCTATTAAGAAGTTGTGTGTGGTTTTTTTTTTTTTTACAGGCCATGTATATGACAAACACGAACTGCTATAATAAGGTACATTAAAAGCAAAAGTCGTAAATGAAAGGAACGGACGCGATGGTGTTAACTCTGCTATACGCAAAAAATGCAAGCCCGGGGGGGGGGGATGAAAAATGCGTCTAAGCGTGATTCTGGCCACGTCACGTTCTAGAGAGAGGCAGGTCAAGAACATTAAGAATACTAGAACCATATCCCCTTTATGTCTCAATAGTTTGGATCTGGTCAAGGGAAACATATCACTTACACCACATCCCCTTTATACATTAGTGGCATGGAACAGATTTCGAGAGAGACTTGGAGAGCGCAAGGTAAAGGTGGAAAATACCTGAGTGAATTGAGATGGCAACCTTTACCATAAATCTCTGCTGAGGATTTTTGTCTGTGCTTTATGCATCACACGAAGTGTAAACAGAGGGAAGGCATAAACTGCAAAGTGTTGTATGCACATCTAATGCTGATTGCTATCAGGCGCGATCAATTTATGTGCAGTTGATATATGTATGTATGCTATGCTGTCTCAATAGCTGCATGGTGGTAAAGGTGTTGATGCTGTATAATAACATTCAGAGCACGGATTTACATATTAATCAAGCACATATTGGCAGGGAGACTATATTGTCCAGTTGGCTGGATTCTGTAGTCCAAAACAACGTTAATTTTTCGTGGTTCGCACTTTTAACAAGGGCCATTGAATAACGAAGCTTCTAGTTCACTTCTATCTTGTGTTGAAGTCATTGGTTCGAGTCCAGCTGGAGGAGCTTCAGTCTTCCTGTTGTAGGTATAGATCTCTAGGAGAGGCGACTATCATCGCTCTCGAGGCAAGGAAAATGTGAATACTAACACCATTCAGTTTAGGTTTCTTTGTACTATGATAAGGCTGTCTTTATACTGTATCCATTGCAGCCTGTGTCACAGAAATACTGTAATATTTTCCTGCTATACTACGATTTCACTGCCACGTAGAGACATCGTTGTAACCTATTATTAGTGCGTATCAATCAATCAAGTGCCGTGCCGCATGGCGTAGGCGATCATTTCTCTCCACAGTTCCCTGTCTTTAGATCTGATTATGAGATCCGCCGGTGGCTTTCTTCCTAGCCACACTGACAGCCCATCCAGTAACTTCTCTCTGTCTCCTCTGTCTCCCTTTCCCTTTTTCCAGTTGCCACAGTGTGTTCCAATTTTCCTCTTCTCAGAAAGTGTCCTACAAATTTCGCTTGTCTGCCTCTGATCTTTGCTGTAATTGTCCTTTTAACTCTAGGTTCTCTTAAGACTTCTTCTTTGGTTTTATTAGCTGTCCATGGTACCTTCAACACCTTCTTATGAACCACGTTCCCATGACTTCCATTTCTCGCTGTACTCTCTTATTCATAGATCATGCTTCACATCCATAAAACAAAATTGGCTCGATGTAACATTTAAGTACTCATAATCTTGTTTCCATTGATATGGATCTGTTGCGGAAGATCTTTCTCATTTTCTGGAATGTTGATTTGGCCTGACCATGTCTGCTTTTTATTTCGTTGTGACATTTCCCATCAGCTGTTATAATCGTTCCTAATTACTTGAATCAATTTGTTTCAGTTCTGTGCCATCGATGGTAATGTTACATTTTGGTGGTATTAATGTTACATTTCGGTGGTATTCTTTTCTTTGAGATGACCATCACTTCAGTCTTCTTTTTATTCAGGCTGAGGCCGTTACTTTTACTTTCACGAACCACGACGTCCAGAAGAGCCTGTAGCTCTCCTCCGCTTTTAACAATCAGGACTATGTCGTCTGCATATCTTAAGTTGTTAATGTTGTATCCGCCAGTTGATATTCCTGGCAATCTCTCCATATTTCTCATTATGTTTTCGCTGTACAAAGAGAAGAGGTCAAGAGATATAACACATCCTTGTCTCACTCCCAATTTTATGTCTTGGAATACTCCTATTTGGTTCTCAACCTTCATTGCTGCTGATTGTTGCCAATGTATGTTTTTGCCGAGTTTCAGATCTTTCCCATCTATGTTGATGTCTTCCAGCATTCTTATAATTTCTGTGTGTCTCACTTTATCGAATGCTTTACAGTAGTCTATGAAGCATAAGTATAGGTCCATCTTTACTTCTTTTGATCTTTCCGTCAGTGTTCTTAATATATATGTATAGCATTATTTGTGCCTTTTTCTTCGACGAAGCCACACTGTTCTTCAACGATTTCTGGTTTTATTTTGCCCCTGACTCTTCTCATGACAATACCAGGCAGGATTTTGGTAACATGGCTCATAAGACTAATAGTTCGATGGTCCTCACATTCAACTGCACCTCGTTTCTTTGGTAGGGCAATGAAAACTGATTGCAGAAGGTCTGATGGGACATAGTTAGTGTTATAGATGTCATTCAGCAATCAGGTAATTATTTCTATGCCAAGCTCTCTTAATGCTTCCATTTCTTGACGATTTTATCTGGTCCTGGTGCTTTGTTGTTCTTCATGTGCTTGATGGGTTCTTCCGCTTCTCCTTTTAATAAGGGAGGCCCTTCATTATTATTTCGTATATCTATTTTGCTTCTGTTGTCCTCATAGAGTTTTCTGATATATTCGCACCGTCGTGCCATTATTTCATCTCTGTCCATTATTGTATGCCTCTCCTTTGACTCCAGGCAACCAGTCTTGTGGTATACCCTTTTTTTTGTTGTTAATTCCCTTATTTGTTTGTACATATCTCTTGCGTTTCCACGATGGTGTGTCTCTATTTTATTACATTTCTTATTTAGCCACTCATCTTTAGATTTATTGCATTTGTGTCTTATTTTTTTTATTTATTTTGCCATATTCATCTTTATCTTCTTTACGAATTCTTCTCGGATCCATTAGTTGCAAAATTTCTTCTGTCATCCACCTTTGTTTAGCGTGTCGTTTATTTGGAGTTAGGATTTCGATAGATATTTGCTGAATAGTCTTTAAGCATATTCCATTGTTTGTTAATCGTTTCAGTCTTCTCTGTAGCGTTGTATCTATTATGTACTATGGCCCTATATTGTTCTTGTATTGCCATATCTTTCCATAATAGGTCTCTATATAGTTCTTTGTTTTTAGCTAATCCTTTTAACCTCTTTAGCCTGATTCTCACTTTTCATACAACTGGGATGTGGTCACTGTTGCAGTCTGCTCTTGGTCTTGTTTTCATGGATATTAATAAGTTCCTGAATCTTCTGTTGGTCATAATATAATCTATCTGGTTACGTATGTTATTGGTTCTAAGGACTGCAAACGCGCCATAAACAGCCTCTGGCAGTCAAGTCCAGCTCATGGCCTTCCCGTGGCAGAACTGTTTAAACTGACAGGAGAAGGGGCGAGGGCGAATATCTGGCGCCTAAAACCAGTTACTTAGGGTAGATGAGTGGCACGTTTGGTAGCTCATCTGCCGCTGTTGGCGAGATCTTCAGCTGCCGTGCGTGGAGTGGTGCTCCTCCCGGCCAATGAAGAAATTTGCAAATGAGGTTGCCGCGCAGCATCACTGCGGAAAAGGTGGTAGAAAGGATAAAGCGAAGCAAACAGTCAAATCACGGCACCTCTGGTTTGGAGGTCGGCCACGTCCTGAGTGCAGTCATATCGGGTGAAATGCATGAACCGGCCTGTCCCAGAGGTTAAGACACTTCTGGCGAGACTCTTCAAATGCCGCGCGTGGAGTGAAGCTCCTCCCGTTTAAGGAAGTAAATGCGGAAAAGAAATAAAGGTTGCTGTTCGGAGCCGATGTGAAAAGGTGGTGGAAAGTGAAGTTTAACCGGTATGTCCAGTAGTATCGCTACGAGAGCTATACCACGGCACCTCAGCTCTAGAGGCCGGCCACGTCCGAAATACACCTACACTGGTGAAATATGCCTAAACCGGCACACACCAGGGGTGGAACTTGATGGCTAGACATGTCATGCCACCTCCGCTCTAGAGGTCGGTAACGCCTGATAAACACCCATACTGGTGAATTTTGCCTAAACCGGCTCATACCAGGGGTGAATCTTGAAGGCTATGCATGTCACAGTACCTCTGCCGTAGAGGTCGGTCCCGTCACAAACACGCCCATACTGGGATAATGCCTAAACCGGCTCAACCCAGGGGTAGAAGTCACTAGTGGTGATGATTCGTCCTCCTGGACAAAAGCTCCATCCTGGTCACAACTAGGAAGGGTAGCGGCCACGACCGCAAAATGCTGAAGTCGGAGACACTGGACCAGGGAAGTCTAGATAGGCAACCACCTCTCACCCGGCGGGGATGTTTGCATATCCTAAACACGCTGAGGTCTTCCGGTGAGAAAGTCCAACCCTGGACTGGATGGGCAACCACCTCTCACCCGGCGGTGATACACGGGTATCTCAAAACACGTCGAGGTTTTCCGGTGAGAAAGTCCAACTCTGGCCTGGGTGGGCTGACGCCTCTCACCCAGCGGGGATGCACTGATATCCTAAACACGTCGAGGTCTTCCGGTGAGAAAGTCCAACCCTAGACTAAACTGGTGCAATGAAAACCACGGTGTCACGCAATCCCGCTTCCGAGACCCACCAATAATACAGGCTAAAGCACTGTGATACTCTGAACCCCTTGTGGTCCTCTCGTGGATCTCGTGTGGTCTATTTTGGACCACACAGGGGACCACGGGTCCTAACGAGGACCACAGGCGTGAATTCAGTAGGTTCACAGTGCGGTTTTTGGTGGTAGAAGTGAACGAAGAAGAAGAAGAAGAAGACGTATGTTATTATTTGTGCTTTTCCATGTCCATGGTCACCTTCGATGTTGTTAAAACCAAGTATTTCCTATCTTCATTTTATTCTTTTCCCCCCACTCAATCAACGTCTCTCCTCTTGTATTTCTTATACCTAGTCCATACTTGCCAGTAGCTTCATTGTCTTGTTCAGCCCCCTACTTTCGCGTTTAAATCACCCAGCACAAAGTTTACTTTCCATGGTTTGCACTGTTTCATTGCCATGTCCGGATTGTTGTAAAATTCTTTTATCTCATCATCAGAGGTTTCTGAAGTTGGTACATATACTTGGATGGGATTTGTGTCTATTTGGTGGCCCTTTAATTTAACCATTAACACTCTGTCCGATATACATTAGAAACCTTTCACGGTTTTTGCTATCTTCTTATCCAGTATTATGCCAACTCCATTTCTGCACTGGTTTCCCCCGGATTATATTATTTTGAAGTATTTATGATCTCTGCTTCGTGCTCCAGTCCATATCATTTCACATAAACCAAGGATGTTAATATCCATTCTTTTCATATCTTGTTCGATGTTTTCCAGTTTTACAAGTTCGGTTATTGTTCTAATGTTCCATGTTGCAATTACTGTGGTGTTACTTGTGTTTTCTTTGCGTACAGTAGTTGGATGACGATCTGGTATCACTTGTCGCACGTGATAGTCCCTACCGGAAGAGGTGGTTCCTTTCCTTTGTGATTTTTTTTTCATTTCACTAGATTGTTGGCGTTTCCTTTCCTTCGTGATTTTTTTCATTTCACTGGATTGTTGGCGTTTCCTTTCCTTTGTGATTTTTATCATTTCACTAGATTGTTGGCGTTTCCTTTGTAATTTTTTATCATTTCACTAGATTGTTGGCGTTTCCTTTCCTTTGTGATTTTTATCATTTTTACTAGATTACTGGCGTTTCCTTTGTGATTTTTATCGTTTCACTAGATTGTTGGCAGTTTCTTCATTTCTCAAGATAGTATTTTAAGGCACATCACGAAATCTTAGAGTTCAGCTACAGCCAATTTTGTGAACTTTTGTGTTCAGAATTCCCGAAGTACCTCTGCGGAACATAGTAATCTATAAAATTGTTCATGTTTCGTGTAATTAACATTTATTTCTACAAGCAACTCCCTTCCCAGCCATACCGGCTAGTTTTATTTATGTTTTCCATGTCTTCACTATTTTGAGTCGTTTCTTCTCTACAAATACATCTTTTAAACATTCCTGTTAGTTGTTCGATACGCTCTAAATAGATATGCAGTCGGCAGTTAGGGTTTTCCTCCAGCAGTTACATACAACTATTACACGTTCGTTAGTTTCTTTGTATTAACCGCTTAGTCTAGTACTAACTGTTTTAATCACAGGGGCGGCAGAACCTTTCTGGACAAAATAACTAGTGTATAAGTATACACATGTGCACAAAATACAGCAGTAAAGCTGTGATACCAAAATGTATAAATTAGGAAAAAAGTAGGAACAGCTTTATTACTTAACGACCACAAGATTGTGACGTTTCGGCGTGAGCCTTAATCATACAACCACATACAGGACGAAGAATTAAGTTTCTGCAGGTAAGCAGGTAATTAAGTATCTTACAGGGCAGGTAACCCAACTAGTGAGCCGTAAAGAAGCATTCAGAAAAAAAAAACCTGTTACCTCATCTGACAGAGTTAAGTTAGTACTTCTTTTCTACCCGCATGGACAGATGTTTAAGAAAATTCTTTATCTTCATCTGCCACTAATCCAACTCGACCCCGACACACGCGACATTTTCTCTGATCCAGCCCTATTAGCATACAAGCGTGAGCCAAATCTTAAGGACATCCTCGTCCACAGCCACTTGCAGCCTAACCTTGCGTATGTTGGGACCAGAAAACGTAACCGCCCTCGCTGTGTTACCTGTCCTGCAGTCTGGGAGACGAAAACAAACACCTTTCCTAAAACTATCCTTATCCTCACTCTTCATGAGGGATTCACATGCGAGTCCCGTAATGTAATACATGTAACCCCATGCAAAAGATGCAAGATAACTTACGAGGGGTGATTGATAAGTTCTCGGCATGAGATACATATACTTGAAATACACAGTTGATATTAGGTGCATTTGTAGATCAGGTTAATGTAAGATTAAACATCAAGTTTCAAGAAATTAACTGCAACCAGTTTTTTTAACAGGCTACTAAAGTGGTAAGGGGTAGCAACAATTGAGAACATGGATAACATTTCTCATAGAGCAGTCATTCGCTACCTCAGTATCAAGGGCTTATCATCGAAGGAGATCCATGAGGATATGGTAGGGGCTCTAGGGGAAAGTGCCCCTTCTTACAGCAAAGCGAAGAAATGGGCAGGTCAGTTTAAACATGGAAGGGAGAGTCCGGAAGATGATCCCCGTCTGGGAAGACCAAGAACGGTAACCACCGATGAAACCACCGGCAGAATCCATGACATGATAATAGAGGATCGATAGCTAACTGAGCGGTACATAGGTACTGAGTTGGGCATCTCCCAGAAGCGTGTTCATGCCATTATTCACAATGATCTTCAAACGACAAACGTCTCTGCTCGATGGGTCCCGAAACTTCTTGGAACTGACCACAAACGACAGCTTCTCAACATGTCAAGAGACAATCTTGGCTATTTTTCTGCAGATCCCGAAAAGCAATCTGTGACTCTGGATGAGACTTGGGTTCATCATTTTCAACCAGAAACCAAGGAATAGTCAAATCAGTGGAAACATCATGGATCCCCACCTCCAAAGAAAGCAAGGGTGGTTCTGTCTGCAGGCAAAGTGATGGCTTCTATCTTTTGGGATTCAGAAGGTGTGCTAATGGTAGACTATCTTCAAAAGAGCAGAGCGGTCACCGGGGCCTATTACGCTAATCTTGTGAAGCAACTGCGGGTCAAATTAAAGGAAAAGCGTCGAGGGAAATTGACGAGAGGAGTCATCTTTCATCAAGACAATGCTCCAGTTCACAAGTCGGCAGTGGCTACCATTCATGAATGCAGCTTCCAGCTTCTTGAACATATTCCTTATTCCCCAGATTTGGCCCCTTCGGACTATTACCTGTTTACCAAACTCAAAAAGGAGCTCAGTGGTCGCAAATTTGCTTCAGATGATGACGTCATTCATGCTTGTAGACCACTTTCTACTGACACAAGACGCTGACTTTTACAAAGAGGGGATCCATATGCTCCAGGGTCGCTGAACTAAGTGCATAAACTTGCAAGGGGGTTGTGTTGAGAAATAACCCAAAAAGTTGTCCACAAATAATCCTTTGTACCTTATGCCGAGAACCTGTCAATCACACCTCGTATATTGATGAAACTGGCCTCAGACTAGGGGACCGCATACAGAAACATCTGTACGATATCACCCAGCATGCTTCGAAACCAGTCCCGAATCTTTTCATTGGCCCCAACGACAGAGGCAAATCTGATTTTTTGGTAACAGCCATCAAACAATGTCACGCAGATGACACAAGCCACTGGCGCTTGAGAACCGTTACATTCAGTACTGTGCGTCGCTGAAACCACACGGTTTGAACTCGTTATTTAGTTACACATAACATTCTCCTCTTCCATAATCATAATCCCTCTCCTCTAAGCTTGTATGTAGATAGATCCACCTATCGCACAGCACAAATCTCTATTTAAACATCTCTATGCTTCAGCATGCGCATTTCTGTAAATTTCCGGCACATTTTGAACGTAGCAACGGGCGTAAATCTGAACGTATGTCGGAAAGCTCCATATTATTTCAAGGCATTTCTAAGTTAACGTCGGAAAATCTAAAAATTCTTTCAAGCTAAGCGCTCTATTCATTTTTTTTAAACATTGAAATATATTCATGCAAATCTATACTTTATCTCCTCTCTCTAAATCTTCGTCATATATGTGTTTGTATGATTAAGGCTCACGCCGAAAAGTCACAACTTTGTGGTCGTTAAGTAACAAAGCTGTTCCTACTTTTTTCCTAGTTTATACTTTCTGGACAAAGAGCTAAAGGTCACTCTTCTGTACGTTTTGAGGACCGCTGGCATAAAAATTGTACTAAGGAAATACTAAGTACTTAGGAAAGTACTCAGGAAAATTGAAATGAAATACTTCAGTGGGAAGGATTTTTCATATTTTTAGTTTTAGCTTTACATGCAGTATATGTATATATTTCAAAATTTACTATAAAGGAAACTTTATTATATCTATCATAAGCTAAATACTTTTGAATTTTTACCATGCCTATAATTTAAAATAAATTTTATACAAGGAACTGTAACTCATCAAGGAGCTTTATGACGATAATTTTTTTATTAAATGGAAACGAAAGTTACAGAGAAGTGTTTGGTGTCTGTGAACTTGCATGACCCTTCCTCCTTTTATCAGTTTAAAAAAAATATAAATATATATTGCTGAGCAGTTAAAGTCATGGAAAGTACGGAATTATGAGTGTCGTGACAGTTTTTCTTCCTTTCTTTCAAGTAATTCTTGTGAAGAGTGTGGTTTTAGGAAGCGATTTAGTCTGATGTGCCGTGAAAACCAACACGCTGTTGTGTCTGGTGCAGTTCGTCTGCTACCATGTGGCAGTAGGAGGTACTGCCAATTCTTGAGAGTCAAAGGCCACAAGAGTGAAACCGGAATAAAAGATCAGGAGGAAAGGACACTAAGATAGTTTGTGGAGAGGTTCTTCATTCTGCCCACTTTGTATCACCAACACCGGAACTGTGCTAGATTTTCAAACGTATGGACCATGTCCTTCCTCTGAAGCTGAGCAGCAGGATAGAGAAGCTGGAAATTACAACATTGACATTAAAGAAAAATTTATACCAGTTGTCTCGGCGAAGCAGGACATATAACCTGCCTACTTGAAGATCGTCGTCTAAGAGCAAATGCCAGCACACCGTATCAGCAGATCTTCAGGAACTTGGTGTGATAGATTATGCAAGTGAAAAGAAAAGAAACTGAGAGATTTTAGTTTTGAAAGGAATTATTGGAAACTGATACAAACGAATATGGATTCATGTTCAAAATAATGTGTTCAGAACTTAAATTTTGCAAAACGTTTGTAATATACTTTTGTATTTGGTCCTGTTTATATTAAAATATTGAATAATCAGCACGGAATAACACAATTATTTAGTGTGTTTCAATGTTTGCTGTGTATAAAAAATGGTTGACACGTTGAGTGACTTGGCAACATTACTTGGGCACAACACTGCTTAAAGGTTTCTGACCCCTGTCCTGTGTTTTCGGGAGGTAATTTCCTGGCTACGCCGAGTAAGACGATGGCAGCAGAAGTAGAACCCATTGCTTTCAGTCGGAGAAATTGCGTCGTTACTAGCTCTTCTTTGTCACAGCAACACATAGCTCATGGAGGTTCTAATCACGCCTTAGGTAAGGTTAATGGCTCCTCTGGTGTGGAGACTATACAGGAAGTAGGCTATTATAAGCAACTTAACAGTAACATTTATGTATAGAACACAAAGACCAGTGACTAGGAGGGGGAAAAACCGGTTAACTCTTGTTGTTATTGTTCTCTGTCTCTCTGCAACTGCAAGATAAGTGTTCTTTTCAGCCGATGGGCGAGGATATTGAGGCGCAGCGTTATCTCGGCTTGGGAGCAGGTTATGGAGGCTTATTTTTTAAAGTCTCTGATTGGAGGTTAAAAAGAAAGGGGTCCAGTACCTCTTTACCAAACTCCACCGCGAGGCCTGTTAGTGGGGGTACCAACAGAAAGGAGGGACATGGTCTTGGTCGGCTATGGTTCGCCTTCCTTCATGCCAACATGTCCAGCTATGAGTCGCGGACTGTCAGAACGGACAGCACCTTCTGTCATGGAAATCACTGTTAACTAAAGAATACCAACTGCATACGGACCGCGAAAATAATGATCTCAGATGCCAGCATTTAGAAATGTGAGCTCGGTAATTAGTGAAAGAACAAGCGGTCCGAAGGTTGTAATGAAATACTAAATTCTCGAGTGTTCTTAACAGTGTTCTAGACGATACAGTACAGTGTGCGGGGGTTTCAAGGGCGATACCAGTTGTCTTAAGTGAAAATTAGAACACGCCCAGATAGGTAAAGAGTATTATTTTGGTTTAAGCAGTCTCACTGTCGAAGAAAATTAAAGTGAATTGTTTTGTTTCACTTATCTTAGAAGAACCTGGCCGACCCTGTAGTTAGTCACTCGGGACACATTTGATATAATTCAGCATTTGTTTTAATTATCTATTGATCATTTGTCAGTGTTATTTGTTGTTCATTACATTAGTATAGCTTTTATGTTTTTGGGATGATTCCAAGTAATGATTTGTGTTCAAAGTCTCAAAATCGTTTAGAAACATCAATCCTATTATTGTTAGTGTCATAATGTTTCTTGACACACCATCGTTTTATCTGTCAGGTGAATGTCAAAGCATATACCTAGAAATGTGTGAAACTAAATAGAAAAGCTTCAGACATTTTAGAGTTCAAGCTGGAAGGAAGTAAAGAGTCAAGAAAAACAGATCATTTCTGAAGTAGTCGACAAAAGAATCGGAGGGGAAGGCTTGTCGTTTAGACTGCAGCGCAGCATCAAAAGGAAAAGGACTGCATTTTTTTTTGGTTTAAAGCCAGTTCTAGATGTAGCAGCGAGTGAGATTTTCCTTGCAAAATGATCCTATCAAGCTTCTGTTATTTTCTGATCTCCACATGGTTCGGTGATACGTCCACAGATGAAAACAAGATTATAAGTCATATTATAAGTCATATGCTGCATTACGTCGAAGATCGATATAGTCAAACAGACCTTGTATCGCCTTCTCTTTAAAAGACAAAAAGATGTTTACGGCGTAATTCTTTCAATAAAAGGACCAACTCTTAGGCACAAAGAAGAAATTATTCGGCTATACCAATTGCTTGAACGTGAACGAAACATAATAAGAAGTGTGTTCTTACCAACCCTCGGATTTTCTGAATGATACACTAACAGAGAGCTAGGACGGCATCATCAGTGGCTAGGCATTAGGTAAGCCCGTCATTGGATACCTTGTGTCCCATTGCCTGCTTCTTTTCTATCAAAATAAATGTTTTACTCAACATTTTTTTTCAGAGTAACCGCAGTTTCATCATTTAAACACGTAAACGAAAAACCGCTTTATGAAATTATTATCTGAAGTTTGTGTGAACATTTGTTTACAACAGCTTCAGTATTAACTGGGACAGTTTCCGGTAACTTTAAAGTTATCAGAACAGCAACAAGAAACGGATCAAACCACCCATGAATATCTATAAATTCCACTTTCACAACACTTTGATCGCTATGGTCCAGTGCTTTCTGTTTTATCGTATTAAAAAAAAAGACTGACTGATTTCTCCATAATTATAAGATAGCTTGGGATTCTGAGTGGCAAAGTGGTTTGTGCACTAGTCTCTCATGGAGAAGGTCGGGGGTTCGAATCTGGCCGGATGTGTTCTAGTCACCCTGCTGTAGAAATGGGTACCCGACTTCTTCTGGAGCTGGGGAAGAAAGACAGCCAGGCGTGATGCTGACCATATCATCTTCTAGTTTGACGACAGGTCAAGGAAAATATGGGCGCTGACACGGTATCCATATGTGCCTCTAAGGCATGACAGGGTTACTGTTACCTTTTTACTTACCTTTTATGGGATAACTTAACGAAATACCACGCTTTGTATACCCAAAAGGCAATAAATGTTCCATTTTCTGCATTACTGGATGCCGACTAAAACACCACTGTTAACAGAACCACTAGTAACTTAGGCAGTTTTAAAGATTTTTTTCTCACTGCGCGTAAAAGGTACGAGTGGTGAACGCAGACTTTTCTGATATCTTAGGACATATCTTGCTAAAGGATGCTCAAAATTAGTAAAGATAAAGATAGAACACAGATGCTTATAGACACAGTTCAGAGGTTATGGCGGCTTGATGCTGAAATGTTGATTATAGTTCACAGGAAAGGAACTTTGTGGCGCCATTCTCGCCCCTGTAACGGCTCGCCGCAAAACAAACGTTGAATGCTATTTTCGCTTTTCACCTTTCCTCGTAAAAGCGAAAATCCTCTTTAAGATTTATTTCCGTTCGTAAAAGCGACGTGGCATAAAGCGATTCTTCGAAAAGCGGGGGATGTGTGTACTGCTTTCTCTGTTTAAAATGCTGAGGTTGTAAACACTTAGCAAGTTACTTGAGATTTATGTGCCATCTGAGGTAGCTACTTATTCACGTGTTACACGAGTCTTGTGTCATTTGAGATAGTTGCTATTTGGCTGTTCAAGTATATAAATGGAGCTGAAACTTAAAGGATGCGTCTCAGCAAGGCAATAAATGATGTATTGCTTCTACTGAGCTGGGCTGTGGGTATCCCAGTGTTTGTTTGCGCAGTGTTTCAAACTGTAATATGAACAATGGGGCCCCACTGTCCTGTTTTACTTGGGGCTAAAATGAAGATGTTATCGGCTGTAGTGTATCACATAAGCCAGGAACATGAACCGCGTGTTTTTCTTTAGCATTCCAGCGCAAGATAACTTTTGTTGTGCGGGCTGTAAAACGACCGTGCGAAGCTGATGATTCATCACCAAATATTTGACAACTTTATATCGCGCATGACGTTTACGTTGTTATGGACGCATTTGAATTGACACAGAAAAATCGTGCAAGTAAAATATCTTAAACCATTACCCCCCGTAGTTTTAAAAAAAAAAAGACCTTAGTTGAGGATTTCAAACCATGGCAGATTTGAAGAGCTGATATTGCTGCTGATTACATAGGATCTCCAGACCAATCGAACCTCACATTCTGTCTGTGCGGAATGATCCTGATTAGATTTGTCAGATTTACTGATAAGCGGGCTAAATATGCTAAATATAGGCGGACGTCATTAGGATATCATTGCAGCCGTACAGGATAAATTTGTGTTAGGTTGGTTGTTGTTGTAGCAAGAAACTGTTGGCAAAGATGTGAACAACGTTTTTACTTCCTCGTCTTGTTTCACCGTTTGAGTTTTTAAAATTGTTATTTTACTAGCTAGCTTTCCGGACAAATGTTAAGTTCAGCATACCACTAGGGTGGTGGTGAACCTTTCATCTCATTATCCACAGCTTATTCGTCTCACAATGCACAGCAGAGCTTATTCGTATCACAATCCACAGCTGAGCTTATTCGTATCACAATCCACAGCTGAGCTTATTCGTCTCACAATGCACAGCAGAGCTTATTCGTCTCACAATCCACAGCTGAGCTTATTCGTCTCACAATGCACAGCAGAGCTTATTCGTCTCACAATGCACAGCAGAGCTTATTCGTCTCACAATGCACAGCAGAGCTTATTCGTCTCACAATGCACAGCAGAGCTTATTCGTCTCACAATCCACAGCTGAGCTTATTCGTCTCACAATGCACAGCAGAGCTTATTCGTGACCAGACAGTTCTCTTCTGTATATTTCTGTTGTTCTCTAATTTAAAAAAAAGTGCCGTATTTCTCCGCAGCTGTGTTTGCAGCGTTCCTACATATATTCCGTTTCTTGTTTTCAGCAGTGGGTGCTCTTTAGTCCTTTCCTTACTTTCTTCTCTTGGATTTTATCTGTCATCGGTTAGCCTCTGTTTCTTTTCGTACTTTTCTGTTGGAAGTTTTTAACTAGTGTCAATATTTGCTTCCTCGCAGCTTTCCTCGTGCCTAATAGTGTAGTTCACCACTTTGTACATTTCTTTTTTTTTCAGACAGGTGTGTGTGTGTGTGTATGTGTTTGTTTTTAAAATAGTTTTATGTATTAAATCTTTTGTTGTTGTGCCTTGTTTTCATTATTTCATGGTTACAAGTGGACAAGTGTTGTTTCTGACCATGATATTTCAATACATAAAACAAATAAGTTAGTATATTCTCACAGCATGGTGAAAATAAAATTCCATTTCGATGTTTTTTAAAACCCCTTCTTTCAATTTTGTTTGTTTTTTTTTGTTCCAGCGCTTCTCTGTTTGTCATATTTCCTGTTCACTATAACCAGTAGAATCTCCTGAATACCTAGACCTCTCGTCTCATGTTTCCGAGGCTTAAAACTCGCCTGATTTTTTTTTCCTGAAAGGCCACAGACGCTCTCACAGAAAGGGAAATTGAAATATATATATATATATAACTCCCCCCTCCCCAACTGATGTAACGTTTACTCCAAGTTCCATTTTAGTATCACAGGGTTCCGTCGTCCGCTTTCGTGGCCTGCAGCAGCAAACTGCGAGCGTCAAGTAACTGATGTTTTGTCTTTACTACCGCTTCTTCTTGCTCGTGTGCTGGACCACGCCCTCGCTGGTTTCTCTTCTACTACTTCAGATCATGCCATCGGTGTATTAGTTCTAATGATCCGTGAACTTGGCTTTCTTTCAGGGTGTACGTTCCGCTGAATCAAGGGAAAAGTCGCCCTAAGCCGAAGACTGACACAACCTCTGGGGGCTTCATTGGATTGTGACGTCAAGGAAAAGGTTGAGAAGTGGCGTATGTAGTGTAACTGGAAGTACAAGACAGATCGAACTGAGAAAGTGTTTAGCTTCGTGACACCGCCCAGATGTGATTTGATTGTATCCAGTAGTAAAGTCATAAAAGAATATTGGACTGTCTGATGTCACGTGGATATTTATTGGAAAATAAACCTGTTTCACACGTGGAAAGAGGTAAGATTTGTTGAGAGCTTTACATATATGTTATAGGTCATAAACGGAGAACACCATATTATGCATGAGGTGTTAGTCGTCTTTAACTAGACAGCTTGTTAGTTTGTTAGTGTATGTCGCGTCTTGTTAATTAATGCTTTTCTTTGGATTATGTTATAAGTGGCGATTTTTCGTTTATGTTTCATAGATCAGTAATCATCCCGGATGTAATAATACTGTGGGAAGAATTTATCAATTGTTTTTTCCTTTCCCATTACTCTCTCTCTTTCTCTGAACCTTAAGTGCCCATGGCACATGGGGCTTCCGCAAGGGTTTTCAACAAATGCCTGTCCTTCGCCTTTATTTCTGCTCTTGCCCAGGTGAGCCCTCTATTGCTCAACATCCTTTCTGTTGTTCTTCTCCATGTCTCTTTTGGTCTACCCCTTACTTCTTTTCCCCTGTGGTGTCCATGTTAGTGCTATTTTTGGTAGTGAGTTGTCAGTCATTCGGAGCACATTCCCATTACTGCCTGTGCTTAATTGAGGCGCGGGCCCACCCCCTCTCCCCTTCTCCCCCCCCCCCCAGTGGGTTAAGCTGAAAAGGTATATTTTAGTTTATTGAGTGCGGATTATTATCGCTTTGTGTCAGGTACTGTTTCTTTGATAAAAATCACCTTCAGACTAATATTTACAGTGATAATCTTCCACTTCTTGCGTACGTCTCTGTCTCTTTCTCGTCTAGTATGTTCAGAAATATGGCGAAAGTTTTTCCTGTGATCTTTCGTGTTGGGATTGATTCTTCTTCTTCTTCTTTTTGGAGCTGCGAGTTGTTATTTACAGCTGATGTGGTGAAGATGCTGAGCAAAGCAGAGCATCGTGTCGGATTGGGAGCAGGTTACAACGTATTTTCATTCCCTGGGTGGAGGAAACAAGCAAGGGGTGTGTAGTACTTCTTTAGCGGACTCCACTGCCACCGGGACTGTGGCGATCCCTGTCCCGTTTTTTTTTCAGACCCTCTAGTGGGGGTACCAACGAAAAGGTGGGACAGGGTCTTGGTCAGCTGTGTTTCGCTCTGACTGCTAAACTGGGCAGTCTTCTCTCTCTGTTAGGATTGATAAAATTGCTTCAGCGCAATGCAGCTCACCAAGGACAACATATATAACATATAAACATCCTCGCGTAGGTGCGTTATGTACTTTGGGCCGCGTTTATATTTATGTGTATGCTTATATAAGATTTTCCGAAATATTAGAGATGACACCATGTAATGTAGTTTGAGAAGAATTGCTAATATAATAAAGTGAAAAGTGCGGAGACAGAGGAAAAAAAACTCTATCAGGAGATATATCCGTTTCCGAATATATCCTCCAGTACTGAATTATTAAAGCAGTTGACCGTTTGCTTTAAGATAAATAACATAATCTTATATCACAGAATGCGTAAGAGAACCAGCTGCCGGACCTGATAATCGAACCAGAGTGACGCGTGTGCGATAACGTTTTATCTTGAAATTTATCACAATAGTGGCAGGTTTGGCCAGATCTAACAGTTCTCATTTTGTGTGTGTGTGGTTTTTTTTGCCGGGGGGGGGGGGGTACTCTTCATTTATATCAGATCACAGAAAAAACATTCTGAAAACTGCCGACCACTTCACATGTGTGTTACCCTGCTCTCAAGTGCCACTTTTTAGGTAAAATCCCCGTTTCCACGCCATTAAGGCATATTGGGGATACGTTGTTAGGCCCGCATTTCCAAGACCATCGGCACATGAAAGTCTGATCTTGTCAGTATCACGCCTGGTCGCATTTAACTTCCTAGGTTTCTCTGGTTACCAGTATTTAGAGGCTGGATGGACCCCGGGGCCGTTTTGATGTGGTGGTACCAGAAAAAAAAAAGTCCCAACCGCTGGGACTTGAACCCTGTACCACCGGATTAATAGACCGACCGCCTAACCACTCAGCCGACCAGGCCAAAGCAAGTTTGTTAAAACTAAAAAGAAAAACAGAGAAAGGAGCACGAATGACATTTCCCCCAGATTTTGTGCCCAGGCTTCGATCTGTCCATCTGTTCCGGTATACTGCTGTTTGATGTAGAATACATGTATTAATAAACATACGAGAGCGCCACGCTGACGAGCTGAGTATTTGCGTATTGGGTGTTCCCTGCGGTTGCTTCGTATATCACCTAGAAGGGTTTATAGTAATAAGGTTGATAGAGGTGTGTTGTTCAGTTTTACAAAACAACAGAGGGAATGAGGAAAGTGAGAAAAAACACAAATGGCGGAAAGTATGAATATATGATGAGAATGTATAAATGAAAAAAACGTGCAACATCCAGTATTTTGGCGTCAGCCTTTTTCAAGGATTACATACAAGAACAGCACAACACATAAATAAAACGAAGAAAAATTGAAAAACGTAGGTTTTTGGCATCCTCCTAATACCAGAAAGCTATATACCATCGCCTCTCAATTTAGAGTTAGAATAACCCAGAGGGCCAACGAATGGTGAATTGAGAATCTTCGTAGCAATTCTTTATGTTAAAATTATTATTATTATTATTAATATATATACTATATACATTACAAAGAGGTTTTCAGACCAAGTAAGGGCTGAAAAAGGGGGCGGGGTTTGGTAGAAAGGAGGAATGAGTTATCACAGACTTCGAGGATTCACGTTGTGAAGAATAGTTCGGAACTACTGGTTTCTGCAGAATCTGATGTTCAGACGCCACGGTGATAGTAATCTGCAACATGAAATTTCAGGTTCTCAGCTACGGCTTGTCTGCATAGGTCTACGCATGCTGGGATACATAGTGAATAAAATGTTTTAGTATGTTCTCCCATACGGTAGTTCACTCATGGTTCATCGATCTCAGGCATGTGATTGTATATAAATAACATTTGAGCACACGTAACTTGGCGAAGTATTCACTTCAGAAACTTTTTCTTTTTTTTAAATTAGAAATTGTTAGAGATTCTGTTTAGACTATAGTTTTCACCAGAATTTGATTCTGTATAGAATACAGTATTTCCACGAAGATTAGGGAGATTCTGTTCAGACAACACAGTTTTCACCAGGAATAGACGTATTATGTTCAGACTTCACTGTATTTTCACCAGGATTAGAAAGATTCTTTTCAGACTTCACTGTATTTTCACCAGGATTAGAAAGAGTGTTCAGACTTCACTGTATTTTCACCAGGATTAGAAAGAGTCTGTTCAGACTTCACTGTATTTTCACCAGGATTAGAAAGAGTCTGTTCAGACTTCACTGTATTTTCACCGGTAATAGAAAGAATCTGTTCAAACTACACTATTTCGACCAAGATTGGACTGATTTTGTTTAGACTGAGGATATCTTGACATAGCAGCTGAAATATGATGTAACCTTTTAGAGTTATGAAGACTTTACGGCTTGATTTGTGCAAGATTTCATTTGGCGGAAGACCAAATTTCTGTTCATATTCCTGTTTTCAGTAGAGATTTATACAACATATTCTTGCTTTTAAGGGCGATTTATATAACAGATCCTTGTTTTAAAAGGAGATTTATATAGGAATTCTTGTTTTAAAAGAGATTTATACGAGATTTATATAGGAGATTCTTGTTTTAAAAGAGATTTATACAACAGATTCTTGTTTTCAAGAGAGATCTATACAACAGGTGCTTGTATTAAAGGGAGGTTTATACGGCAGATAATTGATACATCTGTGCATCAGTTATTAACGGTAAAGAGAATGCCATAAGGAAGCCTCAGCGTTTTATTTTTTTCAAGAAGCAAATATTATATATGTTTTCTCAGTGATGTGTGCGAAGTGTAGCAGCCAGGATATAAACAATAAAACATCTAATCAAAGATAAGATAAAGAGAGAATAATATTATCATAACAAGAGTTGTGGGGGGTTTTTACATCAGTCCTACAAATAAGGGACGGCTAGCGTAGTGGTTAGAGCACTCGTCTAGCAACCGAATGGTCAAGGTTTCGAATCCCCAGCTGAGCGGGATTTTTTTTTCCGACCAGTACGGCCCGGATCAGCCTTGTAAAATGGGTACCAGAGAAAATCTGGGAAGGAAAGGCAGCGAGGAAAGGAACTGGCCACCCTACCTCATTAGCTGATGGCCCAGCATAATGAGGTCTCTAACGCTTCATCCCCTACAGCATTTGCGGTGGGACTTTCTTTACCTTTTGCATTCAAATATGGCCCATTTTTCGATTGTCCAAGAGCGTCCTCTTTGTAATTGATAACGCAGGAGAGTAAAAATGCGCAAATAAAACTGCGACTGTTACCTTTGCATAAAGCATAGGCAACGGCGGTTTGTTGACCCGTCTGTTAAAAACTTCTCAGCGTTTGGTAATCATTTATATTACATCCGCAACTTTTACCACTGGCTGTCTCGTAAATGCTGCTGGCGTTTCTCGGTGTGGTTTGTTGGATTAAGGAAACAGTCACGTAGTACGTACGTATTGTCTGCTGAGTAAGGGCACTCATTGTTACAGGGATCGGTCACTTTGGACTGGGGGAGGGGGGATAGGCCAGAGTGTATTCCTTCTTCACTACTACTACTTCTATCCTCTCGTGCCGTTAGACGTCACATAGGGCCCGCACAGTGTTTCGCCACCTTTTGTTGATTTCGTTGCGCGTTTCCATAACAAGTTCATTTTTTCACCATCTAGAGTCACCTCTAGATAGATCCCAGGATAAAGTTGTTATCCTTATGCCAAACTCCAGATACAGGAGGGTTTAGATCTCATGACGGAGGCCATTGGCTACCACACGATAAAAAGAGATACTGACTTGCCTCTGAACTTTTTCAGATGTGTTTTATTTCTCTTTATCTGTTCGAAGCAACATTTTTTCGTCAATCGTTTTACCTTCGCAGAACCCTTAGATCAGGGATTCTTAGTCTTTTTACAATTACATGCCTTTATTATATTTGCCCAGTATGTCCCACTAGACTGGAAATTATCATCAGTTCTCTTAGCTGTTAGTATGATTTGAAAGGTCTCAACAGCACGGGTTTATTTTAACTTATGGATAGCGAGAAACAGAGGAGCCAACGACGCTGTCCGCTTTGGCAGTCAGCGACCCATAGCTGACATGGTTGGCGAACCGTAGCTAACCAAGATCTTGTCCCACCACTCCTTTAGTACCCACAGTAACAGTCAGCATATTCACTGCATCGACTGCAAAGAACACCAGCTCGCAGTTCCAGTGAGCTTGAAGAAAAAGCAGAAGCTAAGAACAGAACAGGTTCTTCTCATTCTTCTTAGGTCGGGTTTCATATCTCCAAAAGATATTGATATACTCCACGTCCCCATGGAACGCCCGCACATTGTATCAGGAGCTCTTGTACGTGAGCAAGGTTTTAGTTGCACTTTAGTTGTAAGTATTAAATCCAGTAATAAATGTCAGTGTTCTTTTGAGTAGTGAAAAATACTGTATTTGGGTGTATCTACTTATCAGCATGTGCAGTTATCGAAGAAGGTTACACTACAATCTCTTGCGGGATTCCTAGGGACATTTCTCGAAAGCTCTGTTGAGAAACGTGCGTGTGAAATATTTCATTTTATAACGTCCCCCAGCAAGCTCAGAGACGTGTTGAAGTCGCCAACTGTTGGCAAACTCACATGACAAAAAGTTTCTCCGCCGTATCGTCGCTGAGGGGTGAAAAGTGGATTCTTTTGCTGTATCCCAGCACAGCTATACACAGTGGCAGAGGAGGTTGTCCGACAAGACTGTTATGCATAAGTATCATTTGACATTTATAATCGAAATGAAATGCACGTTATTCGAAATTTTACGTTATTTCCTTCAAGCATTTTATTATTTTTCAATAAAGCAGAAATGACTCAATGATACGCTCAGATATGACAGTTTTAATAACCACCTGCCGGCATATTCCAAACTATTCCAGTTTAATAAGTTTTATGTAGCATAAATAATTCAATAAACAGTGAAACATTAATCAGTCAACAGCGGAAAGTAAGCTTTAAAAAAAAAACCTTAGCCACATTGCAATGCAGATTAGTCTAGCACTTTGATTGATGATGCTTTCTTTGAAGTGATATAGATATGAGAAATAATTGAGTCTCTGGGTGTTAAATATTTTACCTGGTGAGATGTTTCAGCAGACAAGTTTATTTACACATTCTTTCAAAGGATGCTGTGTGTGTGTGTGTGTGTGTGTGTATGGTTTTTTCCCAAATAACAGCACATCCAGATACAGAAAACAAACTCTCACAAAGGATGCTAAATATTTTCCAACTACCTTGTCTTCCTGTAGCTTCCTTCAGTGTAATGGATCCAAGTCAGTGTCATTTTGTTGCTCAAATCTGCATCGCTCAACAACTGGTTTTTTTTTTTTTTTCGCGAAGGAGAAGAGGGCATCGGTGATTCATCTTTAGAGCCTGATGATAGTTCATGCATTTGCATTTTTTTTTTCTGGTATGTGTTGATCATTGTCAGGTTGACCAGAATTTTCCAGAAGAAATTGCAGCTCTTGTCAAACCTCGTTTCTTTTGTCCTTTTTGGAAGCATCTAACATTTTTAAAATGCAGGTCCAGCGCAGGTGCTTCTGTCAACCACGAGAGGCAGGATGTTCAGCTCGCTTCGCTCGAGATGGGTCAAATACGCATCTTTGACGCCGGCAGTGCTGACGCATTTTTGACTCCTGCAGTGTGGACGCATCTTTGACTCCTGTAGTCCTGACGCATCTTTGACGTCGGCAGTGCTGACGCATCTTTGACTCTGCATTGTGGACGCATCTTTGACTCCTGCAGTCCGGACTCATCTTTGACGCCGGCAGTGCTGACGCATCTTTGATTCCTGCAGTGCTGGCATGGTCGTCATCAGATACCGTCGGTCTAGCTTCAGGGTCGGAGAGCGATGAAAGAATCGCTGTGCAGGACGTTTCTCTGGTCCACCTCCTCCTCTGTCCCCTCTTAGCGTGTACTGTAGCGCACGGAATTGGAACTGAGAGCAGAAAAGATGGGAAAGAAAATAGCAAACGACAATAGCATTAGATTCACTTCTCGCTTCTTTATTTATTTAACAGCGCGTGAAACACAAATTAGCCGTTCGGAATTAAAATATTTAAAACGTAAAAATATTTAATCGCTTGGCTCATTAATCACACGCATTAACGGCGATTAATCAGCAGCCCGTATTTTTTACTGATATTGTCATTTTTGGCATGAATTTTCCTAACAGGCATTTTAAAGTCTTATGGTGTGTGCATTGCTGAAGGTTGAATCATAATTTATAGTGTTGTAGTTCTATTTATAGATTGCAGATATGCCATACCAACGTAGTGGTTTTTCTGCACAGTTAAGATTAACTTGTGCTCACGTATAGGTAACATGTGTTTGAATACTAGCTAGATGCGGGATAATGAGAGACTAGTAACGAGGTATGCAGTGTTCCCAAGGCCCGTGGTGGCAGTAAGAAACTGGGAAATGGTAAGTAAATGGGGTTTTTTTTTGGGGGGGGGGGTTGAGAAGAGAAGATGAAAATGTCTCACAAGAATCTATTATATATATATATATTTTTTTTTTTAAAAGATATATTAGTATGCAGTTTTTATTTTAAATTCTGTGAACGCGTATGTTCTGTTTGTTCTGTCGTAATTTAACCTAAAAAGTGTGGACTCAAAGTGTAATCATTTCCTTGCAGTGTCCACATGATCTCACTAGCGACGGCAGCAGGACTTCACATCTGATCATGCTTGTCGTTGTTGCTATATTACAAATACAGCGGCACACAGAATAGCAGAGATGTTCAATAGCGGTCCGCGACACCTTTTTTTTAAACCGAGGTTATTATGAAAATGTAATTTATTAGATTAAAATGAACATCTCTTTGTTTCAGAACATGTTAAACTATTTTTAAAAGACCCGAAAAGCCAATTAAATTCAATCAGTTCACCTTTACTGCATAACTGTCACTTTTTGCCATTTTTATGTAAGTTGATTTAGATGCGATGTGCCACTCAGTTCTCGAACACAGTTGTGGCCCTTAAGGCCATTGAAGTTGGACAACCTGACTGTATAACGTAGACAAGCTACGTCCCCTAGTGTACCGGAAATCGCTTTTCTGTCTTGCTGTGTGTGTGTGTGTGTGCGTTTTTTTTTTTTGAGAGGGGGGAGGAGGTTGGGGGTGGGGGGGCGTGGCAGTGAGAATGTTGGTCTCGGTTAAGTACAAACACAGGGATGCTGGTCTCAGCAAGAGTTGTACGCCGTTTGACATTTTCTTTCCAGTTTGTCTCCCTCACCGTGCCCTCGGATAACTTTGGCATCTCCCGGACTCTGGTTAAGATTTATGACGTTCGCTCTCGTAAGACTGGCTCTACTGAAATTTATCCCCGGTGTTTTTTCTTGTTTGTGAAAACATGTCAGATGCTGAACAACACCAAGTGCCATCAAGTGACACGGCCGTGGAATTTGGTGGGGCTGATACTTTTCTGTTTTGTTTATTTTATTTTATTTTTCGTTGTGGATAAGCGTCTCGTCCATTCTTCTTTAAAAGGTTGTCACCTTCACGTTCCTATGATTACACGGTAAATTTTCATTAAAGGCTGCAGTTTATTCTTTGACTGGGCTTACATAGATTTTCTTGCGTAGTGGTAATAATTACATAGATTTTCTTGCATAGTGGTAATAATTACATAGATTTTCTTGGATAGTGGTAATAATTACATAGATTTTCTTGGATAGTGGTAATAATTACATAGATTTTCTTGCATAGTGGTAATAATTACATAGATTTTCTTGCATAGTGGTAATAATTACATAGATTTTCTTGCATAGTGGTAATAATTACATAGATTTTCTTGCATAGTGGTAATAATTACATAGTTTTTTTTATACTGATCATGATTCTGTGACTGGATTACGTTTTTTTTTTATTCTGATCATGATTCTGTGACAGGATTACGTAGTGTTTTTTCCTCTCTCTAGGATATTAATCATATTTCTGTGACTAGATTACATATATTTTTGTTGGATAGTGATCATGATTTTCTGGCTGGATTACTTAGCTTGTGGCAGCCCCGTACTAGGGCTTTGTTCGTCTCACACAGCCTCATCTATGAAACTACCGGATACACGGAGACGTGTTCCGGGTGCTGCTGATAGATTTCTTTGTTCTAAATGGATGCCGCTGTATTCTGCGATTGTTCTGTTACTAGGATTGACAAGTACATACCTCCACGGTTATCAGTCCAGAACCTAGGATTGACGGATAGGTACATGCTTCTGCGGTTATTAACCTGATCACAAATTTGGGATTGGAAGAAAAGAAAAAAAAAAGGCGGTGTAATGTAATGGCACGGCTCAGCGGCTTTTCTTGTTTCGTTCTCAGCATTTGAAGCGATTACATTTGTTTTATGTATAAATATGTGGAAGGTTTTTTTTTTAGAGATGATCCCAGGAAATACATATCCTCTGTTTTATTTCGTGTTTTTAATTCTCAGTGTGAACATAAATCTTTGCCTACTCTCTCTTTCTGTTGACAGTTCCTTCTTTTCAGAATCTTAATGATCAGCTTATATGTATAATGTTTGCGTGCGCTTGTGCATTCCCACTCGGTTGTATTTTAATGTTCGTTTTTTTTTTGTTTTTTTGAGTTCAGTAATTTCAATTTTCGTCTTAACAGACGGTGTTACAGGTGTGGTTATTTCTGAATATCATCTGAAAGCCATCTTTCAAGGCCAGTTCTATCAGTGTTGGATTACCCAATCGGCCAACAGAAGCAGCGTTCAGAGTTTGTATTGTAATAGCAAGTTCCATTGCGCTGGGATTTTTTTTTTCTTTTTCTTTCTTTTTTTTTTTCTAAATTGTTGTTTGGGCTCTTATTTTCTTGTCAAATGATGCTGCACCCTTAACGCAGTCAAAGTTTGGCCTGGTTCGATTTTTCGCTCCTTCTTCCCTGATTTCGTGTCTCATAGAAAAGTCTTGCATTCCACATTTACAGATATCCAGGTATTTCAGTTCTGAATGCCTCGGAGTTTCCTCTTTTCTTCTTATATTTCCTCGTACTGTGTGTGTTTGTTTGTTTGTTTTTTTTGTACGATTAAGGTTCACGCCGAAACGTCACAAATGTGTGCTCGTTAATTAGTAACGCTGTTTCTGCTATTTTTCCCCTAGTTTATACCTTTTGTTATCACAGCTTTACTGCAGTGGCTTCGTGTATAGTTATATATTTAGTTGTACATACTTATACACTAATTATTCGTGAGTTACTTTTTCCTTGAAGTTCGCCTTATAAAGTGTTATAGGGCCGTAATCAGTTCTTGCTACATGCATCAGTCATCTTAATCCTTTTCTGCTTGCAGTAACCATCATGAATTAGAGTCTAGCACACTGCAGAACTTCAGAGGTGATTTCTGTTTCTTTGTGTGTAACAGAAAATTTATTTTTCGGAGTTTGTTCCCTTGCATTACTAATTACTGGTTAGAGTTAACTCCTTTGGTTTTTTTTTATAGGTAAAATTTTTGGGGTGATCTTCTCTTAAGTTGTGCGTGCAGAGCTTTGACTTACAAAAAGTTTATGTGCTGTGTTTCACTCAAGCAACGCAATTGTTGGAAAACTTTGTGGGGGTGACTTTCTTTTCCATAAGAGATTATATAACTAGAGTCTGTAACTAACATGGTAAAGAAGCAATCCTGTTTTCGTTCGAGCCATGGTGTGAATGTTCACAAATAGGAGGCTAATGTGTTTCGACTTGTTTCTTTACTGTGGTGGAACCCACTGCATATTGTTACTGTTGCCATGGTTATTTGTGTTCTTTGTACTTCCATCAGCGGTTTGAGATGCATGAGTCGCCCATACTTCACCCATCTTCAAGGAATTTCATCGTTATCCTGTTCCATTATTAAACTGGCTTTCGTTTGACCTCGACAAGCGTCGTTTGTTCCACTGATGTCTAACCTGAGTCATGTCACGAGTGTGTTGTACAGGGAATTGTAACGTCCGTCACTGAGTGTGACACTATGTTTCTTTGTCAGTTCATCTCACTGTTTGACAAGCTCTTAATAAGTCAGAGGAGACTGAAATACTGGATGGTCGCAATCCCTCGACCATTCAGGTCCTCTAGTACATGCCAAGTGTGGGTGAATCAATAAACTCCTGGAGATGATTTGGAACAACACAGGGAAAGCAAACAATAACAACCACACAGATGCACCTAAGAAATCTCAGGTTACTAAGTGCATTGAGGAAAACTTCCCAGGTAGCGGGTGGACAAACGCTTATACTGACAGGTCTGGAACCAATGCAGCGGAAGAGGGTGGAGTCTTCTTAGTACTAAACGATGGAGAACACAGGAGGCTGTCATTAGCAACAGAGAAATTTTGCAGCAGCTTCAGAGCAGAGACCGTAAAAACTGCAGTAGAGGTCCTAATATCAGAAAAAAGAATGTTGAAGAAGATGTAGTACTTCTGACTGATGTCGTGTCAGTAATTATTGCATTAAATGTGAAACCATTAATCACCTGCGAAGAGCCATACACCAGATATGTAAGCTTTCCTCAAGGAGAGGTAGTACAGTGGGTTCCATCCTAATGCGGTATACCAGGTAACGAAACAGCTGACATATTAACAAAAGAAGCTGGCAGATTACCACAGTTACACGTATGATATACGAGAAAGCTAAGTCTGTGATAACAGTCATCATCATCATTATCATCATCATGTACCATGCCGGATGACGTAGGCGGTCATACTCCTCCACAAATTTCGGTCCTTGACGTTTCAGAGTAGCTGCGTTGCTGGTGTCCTTCCATGCCACAGTGTCAGGCCTTTCTAGCATCTGTTCCTTCGGTCGTTCTCTGCTTCTCCTGCCTTCAGTTTTGCCCATTGTTATGATGTTTTCTAATTTCCATCTTCTCATCACATGCCCTAGGAATCATGCCTTTTTCTTATCTTTGATAACAATAACGTTCAAAGATAAATCAGTAAAAGAGCACCCTGACCACAGAGAAATGAAACTTACTACCAACTTGGCAGAGAGGAGCAAGTAATCACTTTTCAGCTCCGCACCGGTCACAGCAGAATGTGGTACCAACTTTTTAACTAACGCGACCGATATACGCACATGTTGCGCTGGTAAGATGATGCTATAACATGTTCTGCAGGAGTGCCCAGCATATGTGGTGCACACTGAAAACAGATGCGGCCAACGCCTATACGATTTCAAGAGAAGCTTTATGAAGATATACACCAACTCCATTTGACCACCGATTACTTCGAGGGCATACAAGTCGACGAATGATCGAAGAAGAAGGAGAAGGTGGTGGTCATTAATTTGCAAAGGCAGCGACAGTGGAAACTTGAGTTTTCTTCTTTCATTTTTCGTCACATGCTTTGAATATTTTATCCATATTTCAGATTCACGTAAGAAGAATATCAGGAGAACGTTCAGTGTGATCGTAAGGAACTCTACAGAGCTATGTAATATTTCCTTCTATTTTCCTTCATTATTTCTTTTCACACATAGTTACGTTAAAAATATTGCATCATTTTGTGTATTTTCAGTATTGGTAGATATTTTCATTCTTTTTTTTAAAACATTTTTGTTGCCAGATGCCGAAGCAGGATATTCAGATCATAGCAGGATGAGAAATGACGGCCAGCAATAGCAGCTATTCCAACACCTTAGTTCTAACATAACGGCAGTTCTCTATGTCTTTTCCCTTTACTGCCCAAGACACATAGGGCTGCGGGTAGAAGGAGATTTCCACTTTTGTCGGTCCTTTGCTATCTTCAAGGCTGTCTCTAATGTCAGTCCTTTGTTTGCCAGCATTGTCTCTGCCTCCAGCAGTGGTAGTTACGAATTATTATTTTGGAAATGTTAAAGGCTTCAAGACTAAGTGAAAGTTCTGTCTGAAACTAGTAGAAGTCTGTGAAGAAACTTGACAGTGAAAGCTGAAAGCACGAAAACAGCGTCCAGAACTTGTAGGAAAAGATAACCTTACAATCAGTGAGAGATACAAGAAAGATGCAGGGCTCAGAAACAAAACAGAAGACACAGTACAGATAGTTGGGGGATATTACGCAGTGGTGACGAGACTGATGTGGGGAAAGTACCGATTAGATTTTGAACAACTCTGAAGTAATAAGCTGAAAATGGCAATAAGCTCAGCAAGTACCATATAGTATTTGCAATGCGGAGGTCCGCGCTTCCGGCGTGGGGAAACATGATTTTCTTGAATTAAGAGGGGGTTGAGTGGAAGAGGGGAGGGAGCTTCTCAAGCAGCTGATAGATTCATGTACTCATGTACACACTTGAGAATCTTCAACTGAAAGTGAAAAGTGAGGAGTGTTTATAACGCTTCTCAGTGATGTACACATGAGAAAGAATTATTGAGACAGATGTCCCTTATATATAGTTCTAGATCGAGCTTGCTGTTTATTTCATTGTTGTGTATTTTTATTTTGTGATGTATGTCAAGGATGTTTTTTACCGCTGTATTCATCCTTTTTAGAGCATGCTGTTTATTTACGTGTATTTTTGTATTGTGGCCTGTGTCTGGGATATTTCAGTATATATATATATATATATATAGTGCTAACACGACGCTTAAGCTAAACAGGTACAAAGTGTGTGAGATAAGGGAGGTAAATCTAACTGAACAGGATGTTTACACAACTCGAGGATCGGCCGAGTTCATCATAGTATGCAACACGTGCTGCGTGGGAGTTCACATCTCCTGGGCTATGACATGTGAACCATAGAAATATTCCGTGAACCTTATCACAGTATATGGAACGACTGCTAAAAGAATTAATAATCGTATGTTTTAAAACACGGATGTGATGAACTTCAACAACGAGATAAAGGGAAAATTACAACTCTACCATGTCAGTTTTGGGGCGAAGGTGACTATGCTTCAGCGATAACAAACAATTATCAGGGCAAGCGAAACAGAATTTCGCATAGGCCTAGTCATATCTGGCCACCTTACTGCAGGAACTGCTTTGTTACGTCGGTGTGGCCAGCGGGCTAGAAATAATGGGGGCGGAGCGTATTGAGGAGTCTGCTTCCTAAGCCAGCTGCGGGAAATCAAGAAAATCATAATAGCTTTACCTCTTACTTCACACGACACTTATAATTCAAGATGTTTACTTAAAGAAAAATATCATTTGTCGACTGAGCAAGTACAAGGAACCTATGTGATGTGCTTCGGTTTTCAAAAATAGATTTGTGGCTTTGATATGAAATGTGACGTAGCTTTTATAAGGTGGACCCTGGGAAACCTAGTAGTGTGTGACATAAAGATACAGGTCATAGTGGGAAACCTGGCAGTGTGTGACATAAAGGGACAGTGTCATCGTGGGAAACAGCTAATAGTTTGTGGCATACATGAACATTGTCATAGTGGGAAACTGCTAATTAGTGTATGACACAGGAACAGTGTTATAGTGAGAAAGTTAGTAGTATGTGACATAAAGGGGCAGTGTCATATTGAGAAAGTTAGTAGTATGTGACATAAAGGGGCAGTGTCGTAGTGAATTTCCAGTATGAAGACTTTGTATTAGCTCAGTCTTGAAAATTGTATTCATGAATTTAGTTAAGTACCATCTATTGAATATAACAACTAAAGGTTTATGGTATTGTAGTATTGCATACAAGTTGGTTTTCTGCAGCTTACATGTAGTTTGAAAGATGGGTCTTCGATATAAAAAGATTGGAAACAACAGAACTAGAACATGGAAAACGAGTTATTACAAGGTATATGACCGCAAGCTAGAGCTTTTCTGTGAGTTAAAATTTAAAAAAAAAACTCACAGAACCATAGTTTCTGTTTAATTACTTGTTCTGTCCTCAGTATTATGATCTACATATCTCGATTGATTGATTGATTGATTGATTGATACTGTGGGTTCTTATTTTTATTTTCCATTGCAAGCTTTGAATCATTCGGACAATGTCTTCACCATTTAGCAACAAGAGATTAAAAAAATAATAATGCTCGGGTTTACGATGCCCTTGTGTTGTTTTCCTCTTAGATCTTGAATTAAATGCACGTTTTTTTTGATAATGATCGGGAGCCCCCCCCTTGCATTAATGTTGTTATATGTTGAGTTAAATGCATGTTTTTAATACTGCTCGAGGTTTTATCCTTGCGTTTGTAATGTTTTCAAGTTATGTGTTGAGTCAAATGCGCTTTTACTAATGCTCTTAAAAAATCTTCCTGGTATTGTTTTCGTTCAAAATTACTGCACTCGTGTATAATATCATAGTAGAGATAGATTCAAGTCGCATGATTTTCACTGAGTATAAAAAAAATGTGGTTTCATGAAGTCATATTCTACCAGTCGCAGAGTGTAGCACTTGTAAGTCACTGGTGATAATCTAGAACTGAATCTTCGATTGCTACAAAGAACTGCACGCTTGAAAAACTGCTTAACTTCAGTTTTACATTTATGTTATTTTTTATCATTAGAGCTTTTTTTTTTTAAGAAAGTGAACTTAGTTCTAAAATACACTATGCATAGAAATTCATTCTAATATAAAATTTAGAAGAAAAAAAAAGATGAAGGCAGCATTGAAGTGGTTGTAGTGTTTCCTTCAATTTTAAAGTTATTAATCAGTCTGCAACTCTGTAACTCGAATAACTTATTCCATTCCAAACACCGACTGCCCCTTCTACTGATTTATTGAGTGCACATCCCTTGAAATCTCCGAGCGTGAACGCCCTTGGTTTGAATAACTGAACGCACGCATGAATTAATTTTGTTTTTCAAATGTAAATTTGAGTGTTGGATTCTGAAGAGGTGGTTGAAATGAGCAGAAATATCATGTCTGCTGTTTCACGATATGCCTTTCACCGCAGTTTGTGACTTGGTGCAGGGTACAGAACTCGTTGAAATTTGCATTTCGTGTCTGAAGTGAATCGAACAAACTGCATCTTGCGGTCTGGTCTACAAACTAGTACATTTAAGGAAGTTTGCATCTGTTGAACTTGAATCTGAACAAACAGAATCTTGAGTTTTCCTGTTATTTCTAGAGCAGTAGTTCCCAGAGTGCTCGATACCAGTGTTCCTTCTAAGTAGCGCGGCTTTGCACGCACACAGTTTTATATGCCACGCAACTTTTATTTAAATTTTTTTTCCAGATGTTACTGTTATATAATGTCGTTTAAAAACACAGTGGCGGCACACATTGTTTCAGTGTCATTTTTTTTTTTGTGTGTTGAGAAACAACTTTCGGACCGAATGCCCTGATACGGCCTTGGTCGCGTAGTTTCAGCCTGCGCTGACTAGTATCAGATCCATGGCGCGGCACGCGGGCACAGAGAAGATAAAGGATAAATAAATGCACAGGTTGGTGGTGAATTATCCAGGTTAAAAACTATGTCATGGAAAAGGGGGGATGTCCGCCCAGCTATGTAAACTGATACGCCTTAGTAACAAATATCACATGTTGTGACCGCCATAATCATGACAAAAGTGGGCGTCACGCGCGTAATATCAATAAAGTCCCATGCATCCTGTGCGTTGTATACTTTTCTAACATAAACTTAGATGGCTAGAGGATTTAATGAGAATGTCACCTATAAAACTGAGGGCAGCTCTGCGTATATTCCTAACTAGATGGCCAGAGTTTATGGAGACACTTCACAGCAGAGCGTGGGAGTGGGATGTTAGATCTGTCCGGCTGTCACACTGTTTTAATCTTCTGTTGTCTGGTAAATTGGGGAATTTGAAAAAAAAAGTTTCGGGTGATATAACAGTGTAAGTTATTCTTGCTAGGTTAACCCAAACTTCAGACCTATAGGACGTTCAGCATCCCGTTGTTCAAGATCTTCTTTGTTTTAGAAATGTATTTCAAGGAAGAAGTAAACAAGTAGGGAGGATAGTATGAGCTGAGATCTGACGGTCCGTAGGGTCTGTATTAGAGATGTTGGCAGATCATAGTAGAGATAGATTCTGTAGAGTATTAGTGCACATTGTACTTCACATTAGCTTCTGGAGGTGATTACTCCATAGTACATTATTCATGCTGTTGGGATTAGTAATATTCAGTTATTCTTGCAAATTGCTGAGGCATTGGATTATAGGAAAGCAGAATACTGTGGCAGCAGTACTGTGCAAACGTGTACCACGTTTACTAGAACAGCTCCGTGTAGCACACAGAGAAGACTTAGGTTTGAATGATGCTCGGGAAACTCGCTTCATTAATGAGAGATGTCAACACACCTGTCAGAACAGTCTGTGCAGTTTTCAGTCATCGGTAAGAAACACAAGGTTGAAGAACTTTGTGAGGCTGCAGGTTGTGAAGTTGTTTCATGTGGCTTTCTAGGCAACTTGCCCGGACGTTTTCGTAGATGATTAATAAATACTACACTACTACAAAGTTCGTGATGAGCAAGGCAGTTATACACTGACAGAGTCCGAGTATCATGTTGCTTTTGTCATTTTAAGTGATGTAGTAGAAACAGGCATGATAACCTTTTTATGCCATCTTCACGCAGGCCACGAACTAATACGTATATCTACACACATACACGTACATACGTAAATCTTGCCGCTCATTTTAGTAATTTTTTTTATACAGAATTTGTAATTTGACGTTACATATTTGCACACAGAATGCTTTTCGCTAAGCCCATGGGCTGATTGTTTTTTTTTTTTACACACAAACTAGAAAACCTTGAAGCGAACATTGATCTGTACTGACGCCCCGTCTCTCGGGCAGTGAGACGATTCAGGAGTTGCAGTGAAGGAAACGGAAACGACAGAGGCGCCAGAACCAACTGTTTGAAATGTTTTGTGTGTGTGGGGGAGAGGGGGGGGCGCAGTTGCTGTGGAGGTTGGCAGGCGAGGCAAGGGACCAGCAGTCTGAAACAAGTTCAAGATCGCAAGTTTCACCAGACTCAAAAAAGAAAAGCTCCTGCTGTGGGGGATCTTTTTTTGTCTTCCGTCCTGGAGGTCTGATGAATGGTAAGGTCAGGTTTCTTTCAGAACCTCGCTCGCCGGACGCGTTTTGTTTGTTGACAAGTGTAAGGGTGTTCTGTTTGTTGTCAAGGGCGTTGGGTGGAAATAGGCTTGTGTTTTTGTTATTTGTGTTGCACGAGGAAAGGAAAAGACAACTTAAAAAACAAAATTCTTGTTCTCAAGGCGTGTCGGTGCATAATGTCATCCTCTGCTTGTGTCATGAAAGCTGTATCGTGGAGAATTTGATCGAGCTCGACCATCACATTACTATCATAGCGTCAGTACGGTCTGGTTTGTTTGTCAGTGCCCGAACCCTTTGTTTCACCTTTCCCCAGGGGCGATATTTTAAAAAAAAATTGTTGTAACGTCTTTTTTTCCCCCTTTGTATCCCCCCCCCCCCCCCGTTGTTATAGATTAGCACCGTGACCGCAGCCGCATCTGTTAGTTGGGGAGCGAAGGTGACAGTGTTAAAGATTCAGTGAAAAGATCTGGCAACAACAGTTATCTCACCTTGCCCCCTTACTTCCGTTGCTTTGGCGTGGCTAATGAAGAGGCGCTCCCTAGTGGCGGAGCCAGTTCACTCTGGCAGTTGAACAAAGTCACTCCCGACATTGAAGATCATCATTGCTGTGTCGGCATTTGTCAAGTTCTTATTTACACATCTTCGGACACAGAACAGGCAGTTGCAGACAGAGACACTGTCCGTGCGACAAACTGAAAATTGGTTGAAAAGAGACACAGGCAGCACATCATTTCGTCCGGAGATGGTAGCTACACAGCACACTCAGATAAAGGACCTGGCCAGATCTCGCCTTCCTACAAGAGAAACATTGGGACGCTGCTTAAAATCAGACAGGGGTGCCGGGATTGTCATATATGCCCGAGAAAACTACATAGTAGTAGTATTTACAGTGAGATAATCAACAATTTCCATATTCTCTTCCCCCCCCCCCCCAGCACACACATACCGTAGTCTCTTGTTCACAGTGAGATCACCAAGCCCCCGCCGTCATCTCATTCTTACAGTGAGATCAGATTATCAAGAAGCCGCCACCGGTATCTCTTGTTCACAGTGAGATCATCAACTAATCAAGAAGCCCACTGTTATCTCATGCTTACAAAGAGACCATCAAGTAATCAGCAAGCCCTCACCGTTATCATATGTTTACAATGAGATCATCCACTAATGAACAACCCGCAGTCATTGTTTCATGTTCCTCCATTTACTGTCTCATGTAGCCAACACCATGGTTTGAGCTCTTTATGCTCTTAGATTTCCATATCAGTTGTTGGTCATTATTTGCCTTCAAAAGTTACTTTCTTCCACGTCTGTATTCTGCTCGTTCTTTTGTCTCTGGTAATCTCTTATCACCGGACGCTGTTATATCGAAATGGCTAGTGCAGTTGTCTGTCATTCAACGGTTGATGGATGATTTCTGCCGTATGATCCTCATTCGTCCCGGCTGTAGATATAGATTCTTGCCGCCTCTAGGAGTCGAAAGAAAGCTGGACAGCACCACCTGCTTTTTATCGACAGATCAATGAAAATATAAACAGTAGCACTTTATCCCTGCATGCCTCAGTGGCACAACAGTACAGCCTTTTTATTTTACCTTCCTTTATCTTTACCGACGAACATGTCTAAAAGCTTATTTATTTTATGTATTTATTTAGTTGATTATTTAGTTAGTCACTGTTAGTTACATTATATTATCTTGTCTTTGTTGCATAATATGAACACAAAGAATGAACTAAACAAATGTCTGTGCATTATTGCATACAGTGCTGCCCTGCTTAAGTGCTCCAGTACGACTTAACCAGAATCAACAACTGGACACTTACTAATGGATAACTTGTACTGTCCCGTGTAAAATCATACTTTATAACATGAATAGGCAGCCTGGTCTCACATCTAATTGGTCACTATAATGTGGCACTTCAATGTTTTCTCTGTAATAGGTCCTACCATGAGAATGTTTCTGAAGTTTTCGCGACGACGTGTCCTTATTGTAACCTGAAACAAGAAAGTGTCCTAAACTGGAATCATGGAGCTCTTAAGGAACGCTTAAGCTCATTCCTTTTACCGGAGATGTTGTTTGCCAGAAGCTTAAAGAGAAAACAAAATATAGTTTCAATCGGAATTCAAGTTTAAGATATCGTCGCTTTTCCATTTTCATACAGTCGGTTTATTCATTGGGTTTTGTGAGCGTGGCAAATTGTTCATTGGTCATATTTATGGCCAAAAGGTAAACTAGGGTTGCTTAGTTCTGCTTTTAAAAATTTCTCTTCTTTAGCTATACATAAATCAACATGTCCAACCTTCTTACTCGTCTAAACCAGTAAAAGGGTTATCAGATGGTTATTTCTAAGTCTAACAACGGCTTACCTCAGAAAGATCGCTAGCGCGAAGACTGATTGGTCTGGTGTTATCAAAACCCCAGGATTTCCACCTCAAAGCCAATTGAACCCTTTCAGACTGAACTACCTGCCGCTGCGCCCCCCCCCCCCATTCATGCTGGCCCGTTCATAAACATCGTTCTCTCTTCTCCCCCCCCCCCCCCCCCCCCCCCCAGCCGGAAGCAGTTTGGTTGGAAGGATACATTTCCTTGAAAGATTTCATTATTCTGTTGAATGCAGCCATCACTCATAATGTAATCCACGAGCGGTATAATACAATTCACGATCCCTCGGTGGTTTTTGTAATGCGATTGTAAATCAAGCAGAAAGTCAATTAACTTGTTTTATACTTTATATCTTTCTTTATTGTATTTTTTTCTCATTCTAATTCAGCTTTAAAAAAAAGTGCGTGCTTTCGCTGTTTGTTCAAGGAGGTAGGAATATTCGGGTACAAGATTTTAATGAGTTATGTATGTCAGAGGTGTTCAGTTTTACTGGAGCAAACCTAACCTGTCCTCTGTTTCTCCCACCATCACCATCTTTCAGACACATATCCAAAAGAGTTGAGAGTTTGTAAAAAATATGTTTCATTTTCAGATTTTAGTAACATAATTAATTACACTAATTATCCTAGTATAGAGATCATTTGAAGAACAAGGTTTTGTTGATTAAACAGACAAATAAACATTGCCTCTCAGAATTCAGAAAAGATCCAGAGGGATCCACAGTGAACATGGCTGCCAACAGTCTGTTCTCATGCATCCATCCAGGAAATATTGAACCCACTACCAAGCATAACATTTTTAAAGAAATGTTAAAGAAGTGTGAAAGAAAAATTGGAATAAATGAATAACATTTATTAATATTACATGAATAAATTGTCATCAATAATAATTTTATAGCTCATAATTATATATTGGGTTAAATGTTTTATGCTTGTCTTTTAGTGCTCTAATGTATTGGTTAAAATGTTTTTGATAGAATTAAGTGGTCCTATGTTGGTTCAAATTCTCTTGATGAGAATACTATATGAAATGTTCAGTGTTTGTGTTGTACGAAGAATTCAACACATTTTTTTTTTCTGAACCTTAAGTGCCCAGGGCATATGGGGCTTCCGCAAGGGTTTTCCACAAATTCTTGTCCTTTGCCTTTTTTTCTGCTCTTGCCCAGGTGAGCTCTCTGTTACTCAACATCCTTTCTGTTGTTCTTCTTTATGTCTCTTTTGGTCTACCCTTACTTCTTTTCCCTGTGGTATCCATCTTAGTGATAGTTTTGGTAGTGAGTTGTCAGTCATTCGGAACACATGTCCCAACCATCGCCAACGTATTTCCTCAATAATCGGTGTCAGTGGCTTCATCTGCATTTCTGCCAACAAGATGTTATTTCTTATGGTGTTTGGGCAAAATATTTTTCTGATTCTTCATAAACATTTAGTCTGGAAAGAATTCAACTTGTTTTCTATGGTTTTGATGATTTTCCAGCATTCACTTCCATAGAGTAGTACACTTAGAACATTACTTTTAAATATCCTGATTTTCGTATTCATGCTTAGTTTTTTTTTTTTCCATATAGTCTGCAGCATGACAAACGCCCGGTGTTCTCTGTTAAGTCTGCTGTTAATGTCCTCTGTGCTGTCTCCATCTTCTAATACTCTACTGCCAAGGTATACAAATTCATTGACCTCCTCCACTAACTTGCTGTCTACTTTGAGTACATTTCTGTTGTTCATATTTTGCTTCATTAACTTTGTCTTTCCTACGTTGATCTTTAGTCCTATGTTGTTTGCATTCTGAGTTAGCTTGTTTATTTTATCTTGCATGTCTTTGGCTGCTTGATAGTAGACAAATGTTGTCCGAAAAGTCAAGGTCCTCCAGCACTGTGTCAAGGATCCATTGTAATCCTCTGTGTTTATCTGATGTTGCCCCCTTCATTAACTAGTCTACTGCCAAGATAAATAATGTTGGTGATAGTATACATCACTGCTTCACTCCTGTTTGTACCCTAAATCTGCTAGAGGTATGTTCTCCACAGATCACTTTGCACTGAAAACCTTTGTATAGGGCTTTGATTACATTCACTATCTTATGGGGGAGGCCATGCCATCTTAGGATTTTCCACAGTGCGTCTCTGTTGACACTGTCAAAGGCTTTCTCAAAATCTATAAATAATGCATATGTTGTGCTATGCCACTCATTTGCCTGTTCTAATATTTGTCTAAGTACAAATATGTGGTCAATGCATGATCTTCCTTTCCTATATCCTGCCTGCTGTTTCCAAAGTTTTCCCTACCTATTCTGTTCACGATTATTCTGCAAAATATTTTACTGGTGAGTGGCAATAGAGTAATGCCTCTCCCGTTCCTGCAGTCTCAGAGATCACCCTTTGGTAGTTTTACTGTAAGGCCAGTTTTCCACTCTTCTGGAGCTTTTTCTAGATCCCAAATTTGTTGTAGTATCCAGCAAAGTTGTTTTAGTGTTCCTGTTTCTTCTGCTTTCAACATCTCAGTAGTCACCTCATCTTCACCTGGTGCCCTGTCTAATTTTAGCTTCTTTATTGCCTCCTTTACTTTACTTATTGTTATTGGTCCTGTATTGAGGTTTAGTTCTGTTTTTGCTTCAGGTATGTCTATTGTTTGTGCTGTTTGTGTTATGTTTAGTAGGGTGTTAAAGTGTTCCCTCCATTTTTCAATTTTTTCTCTTTCTCCATTGACCAGTTGTCCCTTATGTGTCCTTACTGCACTTTCTCATCTTGGGCTGAAGTTACCTGTCATATGCTTTGTGATTTTATTTATGGTTTTCATGTCATTTGTATATGCTGCATTCTCTGCTGTTTCTGCTAAGTTGTCATAGTACTGACATTTATCTTGACAGCATGATTCTTCACTTCTTTGTCTTTTTGTGCATAATTACTTAAAACTTGTTCTTTTAGCCTTTGTGATTTGGTGTTCAGTAATTTTTTCTTGATTTCCTTTCTTTGCTCTATCTTTTCTCATGTGGTCTTGCTTATCCATTCCTCTTTTCTCTGTTTCCGATATCCCAGCACCTCTTTTGCTGTTTCCTGTAATGTTTTATTGAACTCTAGTATGGGCATTTCTGCTTCGTCTTGTAGGACACTGAAGTGGTTCTTGAGTACTATTGAGAATTCATTCCTTGTTTGCTGGTCTTTCAGTTTTCTTGTATCAAAATGTGTCTTTCTGTGTTCTCTAATTTTGGCTTTTCTTAATTTCAGTTTTATTTTTGCTACCAGAAAGTTGTGATCGCTTCCTACATCTGCTCCTTTCCTTGCTCGCACATCTTGTAGTGACCGTTTCCACTTGTTGTTTATTAGTATGTGATGGATTTGGTTTTCTGTGGTTTTATCTGGGGACCTCCAAGTCACTTTATGGATTTTTTTATGTTGGAAAATTGTCCCTCCAATGGTCATCATGTTTTCTTCACAGAAACTGCACAGTCTTTCTCCATTTTCATTTATTTCTCCGATTCCTTCTCTTCCCATGATTCTTCTTCTATCTTCATTTCTCTCACCTACTTTTGCATTGAAATCGCCCAAGATGAGTAGCATATCATGCTTGAGTATTGTTTCTACTGTGGCTTGGAGGTTGTTGTAAAAATCTTCTTTTAATTCCTCTTCAGCTGCTTCTGTTGGTCCATAACAATCTATAATAGACAGCTTCGTGAATCTTGAGTTGAAGCGTGCATATAATAATCTCTCATTTATAGGGGTCCATTTCAGCAATGCTCTTGATGCTTCTTTTGTTATAATCAGTGCTACTCCTCCTTCATGATGATCTTTTTTACCTGACCATATTATTGTATCTTCTGTGTGCTTTGTTGTTAATTTCCTTCTGTCTTGTCCTGTCCATCTTGCTTCTTGTATTCCTAATATGTCTAGTTTGTATTTGTGCATTTCCTTGATGGTTTGTGCTAGTTTTCCAGTCTGATTAAGTGTTCTTACATTCCAGCTGCCTATTTGCATCTTGTGTTTAGGTTCCAGGAGGTCTGCAGTCAGCCTGGGGACTTCCAGTGGCTGGTTTTCATCCACAACCTTCATGGGCTCAGTTTCCTGATAAGCATTTCTCCTTCCACCTGCATTTGTTTTTTCCCTTGTTTCTGTTTCTGTAGCAGTCTGATAGTTTTTTTTACCAGATAGGGTTGCTGGCCCTAAGCCGAACCCTCCTTAGTCGCCTTTTACGATCATGCGTGGTAGGGTACAGTGGTCCTATTCTTTGCAGATCCTGGGTACCACACATGTGAATCCGGCACGTACTGCTTCCTTTTCTTCTCCGTCACATGAAACCAATGGTAGTAAGTCTTTGGTTGTAAGCCTTTGGTAAAAGCCCTTGGTAGTAAGTCTTTGGTAGTAAGCCTTTAGTAATAAGACTTTGATAATAAGCCTTTGGTAGTAAGTCTTTGGTAATAATCCTTTGGTAGTAAGTCTTTGGTGATAAGCCTTTGATAATAAGTCTTGGATAATATGCCTTTGTTAGTAAGCCCTTGTGTAATTATAAAATACAATAAATGAGTCAAGGGTCATATATTTAATGAGTGTTATTGTAAAATGAATGTAACACAGCAGAGGAGTTTGTCATGTAACTACTTATTTCTGAAATTATATTTGTAAATTTTGTTTTAAATAAATTATTACCATTCATTTCATTGTTTATAAAGCATTTTTTTTCCTCGTTTGTAATAGTTATTTTCTTTTTTTTTCCATAAGTGTTTGTCAGCACAGAGCATAGGTTATCTGAATCCATTTGCCAGTTCACTCAATTTTGACTTAAAACTTTTAAATGTTCCCAGCATTGCCTATTTATTTTAATAATAATTACAAAGTTTTTCAGGGCAAACTTTTCTTGTTATTGCCATCAATTAAGAATCCATTTCAAGGGGTTAATTGCTGTGAATTATTTTTTTTTTATAATTAGTGGCTGTGGGTATATTTTTGTAGTTATATAAAAGTAATTTTTATTATTTTCTTACTTTCAGGCTCATAAAATCTGATTCAGAGTTTACACAGATTGGGTCTCAGCATGGCTGACCCAGGAACCATGGATTTTGATGACAGTGACAATAAGACAGTCTATTTTGCTTATGACCATCCTGTCTGGGAGAAGTATGAAGCTACTACTAGAGGAGTAAACACATTCCTAGTCAACACCACAGCACTGAGTTCAAAGCCAGATATTTATGAACTGAACAGACAGAAGTCATATACCTTCCTACCTGTGTTCATAGTTCTGTGTTGTATTTTGGTGTTTGGGGTCCTAAGTAACATTCTTGTCTGCCATATCTACAGATGTCGATCGAGGCGAGCAACGTCATATTTTTTTGTTATTTTCTTTGCCATATTTGACATGACTGGTACTCTGATAGGAATACCGTTGGAGATCTCCATTTTGGCATTACCGTACTTGTATGATGTCGTCCCAATGTGTAAAATTATGGGATTTGTAGAAACCTGGTCTGTTTGTGCACAGTGCTTGACATTGATTTGTGTGGCATATGATTGTTACAGGAAATGCTTGTGTCAGCCAGGGAAAGAGTTTAACGTG
Source organism: Achatina immaculata (assembly GCA_009760885.1). NCBI lineage: Eukaryota > Metazoa > Mollusca > Gastropoda > Stylommatophora > Achatinidae > Lissachatina > Lissachatina immaculata. Next base: position 35,151,379 of record CM019702.1, read on the forward strand.
AAGAAAGCCAGGTTATTTTGTGCTATATCAGTAGTCATATCCGTGTTAGTGTCAATTCCTTCGTTAGTGGTGTTTGGAACCAAAAAAGTGAAGATACCTCAACAGGGTCTGTTTGGAGTGACTTGTACTGTTGACCAGACTATGCCACATTGGTTAAGGATTCTTTATAATGTGTGTGTGCTCGGGACATTCACAGTTAGTCTTTGTGTGATGACAGTGCTGTACGGCTTGATAGGTGTGAGCTGGTGCAAACAGAGACAAGCAGAAGAAAGGGGAGAAAAGCCAAGTCCAGCAAAACGAGAGTTTCCCAAAAAGCATAGATTTGTTCGAGAAGATGCAACCAACTCTTCGGTGACAAATAACAGCGAAGAGATTTGTCGTCTCCACTACAGCAAAGCAAGCGCGTCTCATTCAAGCATATCTCGTTCAGATCCCTCTCGTTTTCCATTAAAGAGTAGCGGTGGAATCGTCAAGAGCAACAGTCTTCAGGCCAGTAGTATCCCACCGACGGTAGCCATTAAACAGCTTAATGTTAAGAACACTAGGCAGGCATCCATATTCACAGTGATTTCAATTGTCTTTGTTGTGACTATGCTGCCTTTTGTGGTGGTGATGATTCTGTGTGCAACAACACCAGTTTTCAACCACTTCTCATCTAGTACAACAGAAATTGTGTTCAATCTGTGCATTCGCTCTTATCTCTTCAACTACCTGGTTAAACCTGTGGCATATTTTATATTAAACACAAACTTCAGAAGAGAAGTCAAGTACATATTCAATGCTTTGTGGTCGTTGTGCCCTTTTTCAGTCACCCCATCTCAGCAAACTCCCCAGCAGTTGCGATGGTCGTCAAGCATGGGATCAGCCAGATCAACATCAAGGACTCCAATTTACAGACCTCCAAGAGCTTCATCATGAATTAAGCTATTGCTGTATCATGTTAAAAACAGGTCCAATAATTCATAAATGTATAGCATTTGTTAAATGTTACAAAGATATTTTAATTATTTGCTTTTGTCCGCAAAAATCAGCCAACGTGTAATTGTATTAAAAGATGTATATAAGAGCCCAAGTTGCTTTCTAATCCGGTGCTAACTATTTGCACCAGCATTGCATTTTTTTCGGTTCCACAGTTTATGAAGAAAGGAGTGCAGTGTGAAGCACATGAACCTGTATATTGTACATTTGTGTATTAAGCTTATATTGTGCAGTTATTTATTTAAGATGATTTTGAAGTGGATAGTCAGCTGTTAGCAGAAAAAGTCAAGCGCTCCCCTCTGTAGGGTCACCGTCATATGGCGCAGCTTTTATCAGCTGTTCTTAGTGCTAAGAAGTGTCTTTTAGACATCAGACCAGACTGCCATGTTATATGCCTCATTCTTGTTTTGTACACTTTCTCACAGAAATGTTTTTTTTTTAAGTAGAAAGTTTGGTGTATAGTCTTTGCATTGAACTTTTTCACATTTTCTGGTAATGTTATTTGTGAGCTGGAGCAAAAGAAAAAAATAATCATGCCTTTCTTTCATCTTTGCCTTTTCTTGTGTTGCCTAAAATTGGTCAGATTGTTGTATATATAACTTTATTTGTGGATATACTTTATAATGGAGTTATTTAAGCAGTTATGGATATGTGCCTGAGAAATTGAAAAGTTAAAGTGTGTTAAATAAAGTGGTAGTCATTTTTGTTTTTAAACTCAATCTCTTTGAGAAATGAAACAGCTTTGTCCTTAATTGTTTCTATCACCTTGAATTCTTTTACACAGGTTCACAGAGATTTTTCACAGTGAAATCTTTGTTTAAGACAATCCTGTCTCATAAAAATTAGTTAATGAACTTGACACTTGAGACACAGATGATGTGTGTTTAGTGAGCTGTTGTGCCTTTGCCTGACTTGTGCTAAACATGGAAGTCTTTGATATGCTATGAATGTGTTTATAGCTGATATATACATGAGACATATTCATGTAAATATTCTGTTTTTTAATTTAATGAGCATAATTTCTTTTTACAGCCAGCAAATAACTTTTTTATGGGAAAACTTTTCTGCACACTTCCCATGCTTTAGAGAGTACTATTCTGGTCACTCATAAGGTAAAGATAGCTCCTGACATGCCATGGATGCATACTGGGGATCTAGTGTTGATGTTTTTTTTTTTCTTCTTTTTGATCTTTTAACATACACAAGAGGATGGTGTTATGAGCAGCACAACTGGCAGTCCAAGATGAGCCAGTTACCTATTTGTACAGGTGGGTAACTGAGGCTTGAACCATCAACCATGCCACGAGAGGCTGTTTTAACCATCAGCCATGCCATGAGAGGCTATTGGGACTTGGAACCATCAACCATGCCATGAGAGGCTATTGGGACTTGGAACCATCAACCATGCCATGAGAGGCTATTGGGACTTGGAACCATCAACCATGCCATGAGAGGCTATTTTAACCATCAACCATGTCATGAGAGGCTGTTTTAACCATCAACCATGCCATGAGAGGCTATTGGGACATGGATCCATCAACCATGCTATGAGAGGCTATATTAACCATCAACCATGCCATGAGATGCTATTGGGACTTCATCAATCATGCCATGAGGGGCTTTTTTAACCATCAACTATTCCATGAGAGGCTATTTTAACCATCAACCATGCCATGAGAGACTATTGGGACTTGGAACCATCAACCATGCTATGAGAGACTATTTTAACCATCAACCATGTCATGAGAGGCTGTTGGGACTTGGAACCGTCAGCCATGTCATGAGAGACTATTGGGACTGCTCAAGCACACTCTGCTCACATATCTCTACTTTAAATTCACCACATACAGGAAGTGGAAGAATATACAGCATATACAAAACTTGCAGCTGGTATCCATGATACAAATATGTAAACTTCCTGTACTGTCAATCTGAGGTGAAGATTTGCATGCCTGCAGCTTTTTTGCAGGCTATAGAAAGTTGTTATGTGATGAATGGGTTTTTTTTCTCTCTCTCTATTTCTACATGATATCTCCAATAAAAATAAAAAGAACTAGAATACTTTTAAGAATGTTATCAAACGAGAGTAGAATGATAAGTGATGAGCAGGGAATGTAACAGTAACATTATTTAGTTGTTAGTCTGTATGTCTGCACTTTGTACTGTATGAAAAAAAAGTTATGACGAGGCGAAGAAAGTAAATAAACTATGAACAAAAAATATGCGAGAAAAGCAAAAGTTATAAAATTCAGGAAAAGCCGCTAGTTCAGCAGACTTTATTCTGAATTGTAACTGTGACATGCTGTTGGTCCTTAACTTCACATTTGCTGAAGATCTCCAGAGGTTGATAATTTGAGAAAGGATGCTGACGGTGCTTCTGATTACATGCTGGCAGAGGATGGCAGGATAGATGAAGGAAAAGAGCATATCGTTTTACAAAACATCAAAATGCCTTTTATTCAGTGTGTTACCTTGTGTTCTGTAGTAATTGATGTTCTGTAATGGTGTTTATGTTATATACATTCCACATTTATGCTTCAGTAATTTTTATTTTTTATTTTTTAAATTTTTGGGATCACAGCAATCATTTTAAGATAAATTTGGTGTTGGTCAGGAACAAAACAAACCATGTCAAGAAATAATGATAATTTATAAGTCACTTTCAGATGCTGACCTTACATATTGCCCTTGCGAAGTGAAATACACAGGTTTACTAGAGCAGATTGTGGATAAGTTTGGGAGCATGATGCAGAAGATTTACATGAAAGTGGAATTTCATCATTATGACTACATTACTGTTGGTTTTAGTGTTTCTTGACCTGTCTGTAAGCTAAGAGAGTGTCACATGCTTTTAGTTTTTCTTGACCTGTCTGTAAGCTAAGAGAGTGTCACATGCTTTTAGTTTTTCTTGACCTGTCTGTAAGCTAAGAGAGTGCACATGCTTTTAGTTTTTCTTGACCTGTCTGTAAGCTAAGAGAGTGTCACATGCTTTTAGTTTTTCTTGACCTGTCTGTAAGCTAAGAGAGTGTCACATGCTTTTAGTTTTTCTTGACCTGTCTGTAAGCTAAGAAAGTGTCACATGCTTTTAGTTTTTCTTGACCTGTCTGTAAGCTAAGAGAGTGCCACATGCTTTTAGTTTTTCTTGACCTGTCTGTAAGCTAAGAGAGTGTCACATGCTTTTAGTTTTTCTTGACCTGTCTGTAAGCTAAGAGAGTGTCACATGTTTTTCTTGACCTGTCTGTAAGCTAAGAAAATGTCACATGCTTTTAGTTTTTCTTGACCTGTCTGTAAGCTAAGAAAGTGTCACATGCTTTTAGTTTTTCTTGACCTGTCTGTAAGCTAAGAAAGTGCCACATGCTTTGTGTCATGCTAGGCCAACTTTGCTTCCCCTGACTCCAAGAGGAGCCAGGTACCTATTTTAGAGCCCAGTTGACAGGGGTGCTGAGTTCCCATGGGCACTTGCTAGAGAAACAAGGAGTCAGTCACTTTGATTACTCTAGATCTTGGTAAACAACCAAGTATTTTGATAATAAATATGACCCTGCCAGTGATTTTTTCAAAGTAGTCAGTTGCTATATGATGTGAGTCAGTGGGTGTGTTTGTGAGTTAGGACATGCTATGTGGAATACATATGTGAGTCAGTGAGTGTGTTTGTGAGTTAGGACATGCTATGTAGAATATATATGTGAGTCACCGAGTATTTGACTGTTACGTTTTAGTTAAAGTGTTTTGTTGATTCTGTGTGTGCCTAGTTGATATGAGCAAAAGAGTGATTAAAAGATCATTGTACCTGGGGGGGTGGGGGTGGATGGGTGAGTGTGTGTGTGTGTGTGAGAGAGAGAGAGAGAGGGGGAGAGAGATGTGTGTGTAAGAGAGAGAGAGATAAGAGAGTCTTAGTGTGTCTGATTGGCTTGGAGATTCTTGGCTGTGGGAGATTTTGGCTAAGACAGTTGTAAACAATGAATTATTTTGATAGAGATATTTGTGAGACACTGAGTAAGATACAGATGAACGTGTGTATATGCTGCTACATTGCTTTGAGCTGTTTGATGCTGGATTGTTAAATAATATCTGAGTATAGTGCATCAGAGAAGATAAATAAGAGAGTAATAACAGTTCTCTGGGAGGGTCCTGCATTTTGAAGAGTTTGTATTGCTTGCTTAAATATGTTATTAAACAAGACAAGCTATGTCTGCAACAGTTCAGCCTTCAGACACAAATAAATAATAAATACAGTGCATGACATTCATGATGAGAATCTACCTCATTTTTTCCAGTCAAATGTTAAAAAAACCCCCAAAAATAACTGTTTCCTCAACTGTCTTAGATGGCATGTACATGTACAACAGTTTCTTTAGAAACAAGAATCAGATGGTGCCTGTTTCCATGGTTTAAGATTGGGTTTTTGCTTGTTGTTTGTGCAGTTTTTTTCATATTCACATTCTTTTATTAATTTCTGCTGTCTGTCGTTAAGTTCAAAACTTACACCCTGGTCCTCAGAGGTTGGGGGTTGGAGCATGGGGCCAACGACCCCATCTCCGTAAAAATGATTAGTGTTATGGAACAGATAGAGAAGCCTCGAAATTGGGCGGATAAAAATGGATTACGGCCTTGGAACGTCAAAAATATTATGAGATTTGGAGCCTGGAATATAAGAAGTTTATACAGACAAGGGGCAGCTAAAGAATTAGCAGATGAACTAAGTAGGTATGGCATGGATGTTACAGCATTACAGGAAATCGGATGGCTTGGAGAAAATATAACAGTCATGGGAGAAATGGTACTGGTATATGGCAGTATTATCAATGGAAGACGTGAACTTGGGACAGGTTTTGCTGTCGAGAGAAAAGTATGGGACTTCAGTGCTACCAATTAAAGAATCGGCCGTCTCTGCATGAAGGGAACAAAGAAAAATATAACGGTGATTAATGTGAATGTGCCAACAGAAGACACAGAGGATGAAGTCAAAGAAGAATTTTACAACATAAGAACATCCATAAACAAACATGGAAATCTCCCGATAATCTAATGCATCCAGATAGACCAGTTTTAATTGATACCAAGCACACAACAAACATACTTCAGATCAGAAGTTACAGAGGGGCTGTTATCTTGTTGGAGCTAAGTTAAAATTCAGACTGAAGAAAAATTTTTTATAGTAAATTAAATAAAAGCTCAGTAATAAGTAGAGATGCTTTGAAAAGAGAAGACACTAAGGAGAAATTCAGAAATGAGCTATAACATAAGATAAACATAAGATAAACACAAGAGAGAATGAAGAAAATAAAAAGTATTGATGATAGATGGGAAGACATAGGCAGGTTTTAGGAAGAATAGATCAACCACAGACCAAATATTTCAAAGAGCAGAAAAGTACTGGGAACATAGAAAAGAAGTACATAATCATTGACTTTAAGAAAGCCTTTGACAGCATAGATAGAAGCAGCTTATGGAAAATTATGAGAGAATTTGAGATACCTAATAAATTAATCAATCTGACCAGAATATGTATGGAGGATACACAAAATATAGTAATATATAAAAGAAGAAAGTCAGAACCCTTCTCTATAATGGTTTAAAACAAGGTGATATAATATCTCCATTACTTTTCAACCCAGTACTAGAAAAGGTAATCAGAAAAGCGAAAGAAGAAAGCAGTACAGAAGAACAAGCTAAAATACTAGGATACGCTGATGACATTGACCTGGTGGGGGAACTATTTAAGAAGTCGTCAATACCTGCAAACACCTGAGAGATGTAGCACTAAAAGTAGGCTTGACCATTAACCAAGATAAGACGGAGTACATGAAGATATCAAGAGACCAGAGCCAGAGTGATCTAGATTATATAAATGTTGGTGATATGATTATTAGGAACAGAAACATACAAATATCTAGGCACAACCTTCAACAGAAGCAACACAGTAAGCGAGGAAATTAAAATCAGAGTACAGATAGGGAATAAAATCTACTTTGTCTTGCAACACCTGTTAAAATCCAAAATCCTGTTCCAGGACACCAAAATAACAATCTACAAAACTATAATAAGACCAGCCGTCATGTATGGATCAGAAACATGGAGTACGACAAAGAAAGATGAACAATTGCAGATGTTTGAGAACAATATCCTAAGAAGAATCTTTGGGCCGATAAAGAATACCAAAAGTGGAGAACGGAGAGGTAGAAAGAACACTGAACTGAGCGGCCTATTTAAATCCCAGTCAATTATAAATGTCTTGAAAATGAACAGACTACGTTGGCTGGGGCATGTAGAAAGAATGGAAGACAAACGAAAATGATGTGTGCACAAGAGATGACGGAAACAAGACTAAGGGGTAGACCAAGATAGAGATGGAAAGACAACATAGAAGAGGATATAAAAGAAACTGGTGTCACCAACTGGAGAGAGAAGATCAGGAATAGAGAGGAATGGAGGCAAACTTTATCTGCAGCAATGAGCCTTAATGGCCCAGAAAGCTAAAGAAGAAGAAGTCATTAAGTTCACATTAATTTCTGTTGTATGTCATTAAGTTCATATTGTTTTAAATCCTTGATTTATCTGAGATGTATTTTAGCCTGAGAAATCATTCATGAGGTGAAAGTGATTTGTTACATTTATAATTTTACAGTAACTATTATTTTTATTATGTTAAATCTCAGTCTGCCCAGCATACACCAACAGCTCATTTATTGACAACTAATTGTAAGATTTGAAAGGTTGGTAGGGCTGTGGGCTGAAAATATGCCATGAAAGAGTCGTTTGTTAGGTCTTGTTTACAGGAGATTATGTTTAACAAAAATTTGACCTTGATGCATGTTATGTCAGTGTTTTGAAATGAAGTTTGTCATGGTTTGAGAACCTGGAACATAAAAGTCAGTCATTTATGATCTGTGTATCAGTCTGAAGTGAGCAGCACAAAGCAAAATGTACAGCCATGATAAAACAGAGCATTCATTCTGAAAGAATAAATTTATGAGAACTTGAATGTTAAGAGTTTCTTTTATTGTATTCAGTTACATGACTTTATATCAAGGACAAAATGGTATTGTCAAGGTTAGCCAGCTACAGTACCACACTTATCACTCTTATGTCAGTCATTACCATGGCTATTCACTTACACGTCTGAATGTCTGTCCGGGTTGGCAGGTCCGTCTTATGTGAAAGCTTGCCATCTATCAGATTCTCCCCCGGGAAGAGTAAGAACATTGTAAAGTAACGGAGCAAAATGTTTCATTAAAAATTGCTGTGCGGTTATCCATTTACAGAAATGCAGTGTAAAAGTAAGGTGACCATATATGGATGTAAAGCAGAGTTGGGTGCCTTATTATTTAGATCAACGGTTTTCAACTTGTTTGACCCCCCTCTCTTTTTTTTTCTCTCTATATGCCATTCTCTCTTCCTCCTTCCTTCCCCCCCCCCCAATTTTGCAGAATTGTCTGATTAAAAAGCTGCATTCCAAATAACAGTTCCAACAGTCGAATCCGTGGATGTCACTAAATCAAAAAATGCTCATTTGGCCGCTATATAAAAAAACTGCTCATGACGTCACTAAATAAAAAAATGCTCATTTGGCCGCTATATAAAAAAAACTGCTCATGACGTCACTAAATAAAAAAATGCTCATTTGGCCGCTATATAAAAAAAAAACTGCTCATGACGTCACTAAATCAAGGGCCGTTCACGATAACTTTAACTCAAAGACAGCTCGTAACATCCGTAAGTCAAGGATTGTTCACGATATCACAAACTAAGAAAAGAACTTCTTCTAACGTAACTAACTCCAAGAACTGTTAATCTCGTCACTTACCAAAAAAACAACTCATAACATCTCGTACTCATACACCGCTGATCAATTCATAAACACAATGACCACTGCATTAACAACAAAAAAAAAGTATGTAAACATTCACCCATCATCTACACTGGCTGAAAGAGTCAATGTAATCAGACAAAAGCGCAAAAAGAATAAATAGTACAACAGAGTATGGTAATAGTAGCAAGTATTTTTGCAGGGCATTTCTGTACGATTGGATATCTACAGCTGTCAAGAATTTTCTTCACTGAAAATTTTAAAAGAAAAAAAAAGACGTGGTATAAACAGACTCTCTTATGTGCCTGGACTCTCCTACAGCGTAAATTGCCAAAACTGAGAGTATGCAGATTAAGAATATTTTTGTTATTTAATTAACATGAATGAAATTATCAGATATTTTAATAAACAAAGAAATCAACACGCTGTTGCAATCTTCACTCATAACTGCCATTCTGAAAAGCAAAAGACTGAGATGGCTCGGACACTTGAAGAGGATGGGCGAGAATAGACAGACAAAAGGGGTTTATACAGAAGTGGTAGATGGAAACAGACCAGGAGACAGACCGAGACAACGGTGGCACGACAACTTGGAAGAAGACCTACAAGCCCTTAGGGTGGACAACTGGCAGGATAGTAAGAACAGAGAGGAATGGAGATAAATCTTGTCTGCAGTAATGAGCCGCAATGGTTTGGAAAGATGAGTGAATGAATATCTGTGCAAAGATGTCTTGTATTTTATAGTAAAATTTAGGCTTTAATTTGCGCATGAGGCGAGATAAGATTTCTCTCTCTATCTCTGTCTGAACCCAAGGCACATGGGACTTCCCTAAGGGTTTTCCATAAACGCCTGTCCTTTGCCCCCCCCCCCCTTGCCCAAAGTGAGCGCTCTGTTGCTCAACATCATAATGATAGCATTTGGTCAAGAGCATCTTGAGATAAAACTCTTAACTTATTGTGTTTGAGTTAGGCCCATCCTTGTTTTCTCTGTCAGAGTTTGTGATTACCAAGTCTTTTTTTTTTTTTGCACGTGGAAAGTAAGTGAGAGGAGAAAGGTTTTGATTGTTGAGTGAGAAAGGAGTGTAGTCCGGTCTGATTGAGAAATGTAGACGTGTTTATTTATGTTAGTTGTGAGCCAGCTTAAATTCTTATGGCGCTATCCTAGTTTGGCTAGATAGCAGCCCGGAATTATTTATGTTGGATTATGCATGTAGAGAGAAATTGTCTTTACATATTTTCGTCGTCAGCCAATCTCCATCATTACCACGTTCAAGCAATAAATCGGATGTGAGTGCCAAGGTAATGCAGTCTCGATAGATATATCCAATGTGCCAGTATGTGATCGTCCTGGTTGTCCCGTCAAGAGCATATCATTGCAGAGAGCTTCGTCGTCTTCTGTCTATACAGTCGTATTGTAGACAGCACAATAGACAACCAGCAGCATACAAGCAGAAACACAATATAACATAATAAGTCAACAACAACTAGAAATAACACACGCTCATACTGTGTTCACCACGGAAAACTATTACAGTCCTCTCTGTTCTTTTTCTCCATGTCTCCTTTGGTCCACCCTTTCTTCTATTCCCCTGTGGTGTCCATCTTAGTGCTATTTTTGGTAGTGAGTTGTCAGTCATTCGGAGCACATGTCTCAACCATCGCCAGCGTCTTTCCTCAATAATTGCTGTCAGTGGCTTCAGCTGCATTTCTAGCAAAAAAGATGTTATTTCTTACGGTGTTTGGCTAAAATATTTTTCTAATTCTTCGTAAACATTTAGTCTGGAAAGAATTCAACTTGTTTTCTATAGTTTTTTTTTTTAAAATATAGCTTTGCTTTCTGTAAGATTTATGCAACTAATGACAAACGGGAGACTATCAGGAGCAATAAGAAATATCTTAGTTATTTCCCTTCGACCAGTCGCTAACTGTCAGAGACGTCTGCAAACGAGAGAATAATGTATATATTTTAGGCTCTTGATCTTCGAGTATCTGCGCCCTTTTCATGTTGTTCACTGCATTATATGCGGGTTACCAATGTATATTTTGAAAATATTGCTGTATACGCAGTTTACCTTTCCCACTAGAAAGGAAGTTAGGATCAGAATTGCAAAAGCAGCATCAATCTTCAAGAATCTTGAGAACATATGGAATTCAAAAGTTATAAGCACAAAAACCAAGTTAAGATTATTCAATTCAAATGTAATATCCACCCTCATTTATGCATGCGAAAGCTCTAAACTCTAGCACCTCTGCTCTAGAGACCGGCCACATCCGATACACACCCATACTGTTGAAATGTGACTAAAACGGCTTAACCCAGGGGTTAAACTTGATGAATACTCATGTTATGGTACCTCCACTCTAGAGGTCGGTCACGTCCTAAACACGCCCATACTGGGATAATGCGCCTAAAACGGCTTAACCCAGGGGTGAAACTTAATAGTGGCGAGGATTCGCCCTCTTGCACATAAGCTCCGTCCTGGTCACAACTAGGAAGGGTAGCGGCCACAATCAGAAAATGCTGAAGTCGGAGACACTGGACCAGTGCAGTCTAGATCCACCTCTCACCTGGCGAGGATGTATGCGTATCCTAATCACGCTGAGGTTTTCCTGTGAGAAAGTCCAACTCTGGCCTGAGTGGGCAACCACATCTCACCCGGCGGGGATATACTGATATCCAAAACACGTCGAGGTTTTCTAGTGAGAAAGTCCAACTGTAGATTAAACTGGTTGCAATGAAAGCCACGGTGTCACGCAATCGCGCTTCTGTGACCCACCAAGATTACAGGCCCAAGCCCCGCGATACTCTGAATCTCTTGTGTTCCTCTCGGGGTTCTCGTGTGATATTCTCTCTGGGACCACAGGAAGACCATGTGACCTATCGAGAACCGCAGGAGTAAATTCAGTAGGATCGCGGGGCGGTCTTGGTATTAGAAGCGAACGAAGAAGAAATAAGTTACACTAACTTAAATATAACGTTTCTTCACTATTAACGGGAGATAACACACATGGCCTAATGAAATTTGCTGAAATACAATGTTACCTCCCTTCGTTCAATGGTCGGATAGTGTTTGGCGAAAACTATCACCACATGACCTTTCTCGGGGACCATGACAATTTTGATAAGTGATAGCTATTTTTATCACACTCTTACTTATAGTACATACAGTCTACATTCACATTTCTGCCTGTTTAATAAACTGGATCATCATCGTCATGTGCCATGTCTGGAGGCTTAGGCAACCAAGTCTCTCTACAGCTTCGGATCTTTCATGTTTTCTATCAGTTTGGTTGCTGTGCTTCTTCCACGCCATTTTGTCAAGCCATCTAAGATTTTCTGTTTCGGTTTGCCTCTCCCTTTCCTGCCTACTGTTGTCAGGATATTTTCAATTCCTTCTCTTCTCATTATGTGACTAAAGAAACTAGACTATCTCTCCCGTAGTGTATTCATGAAAGTTCGCTTCTCATTGGCTTTTCTTAGGTATTCTTCATTCGTTATTTGTTGTTCTGCAAGGTATACTTACTATTCTTCGTAGGAATCACATTTCAGTTGCTTCTAATGCTCTCGTTGTTCTTTTGTTAGTGACCACGGTTCGCTTCCACATAGTAAAACTGGCTCGATATAGAATTTCTGGACTCTTTCTCTGACATATTCTGGTTTTGACCTCTGTGATATATCCACCACATGATGTTATTGTCATACCAAGATACTTGAATTTGAATAAACTGGATTGATTTTTCTTTGTAGCTGTTGTTTAGAACAACTATTGTAGTAACCGTTGGACATTAGTCATGGCATGACCTGTTTTTCAAGTTCGGCGTTTCAATGGCAAGAAAATACCCTGTGGAGGAAAGATGATGTGTGGGTCTGCGAAAGGGTCATGTGTGGTTCCGTGAAAGGATTATGTGTGGGTCCGTGAAAGGGTCCTATGCGGGTCCGTGAAAGGGTCATGTGTGGGTCCGTGAAAGGGTCATTTGTGGATCAGTGAAAGGGTCATTTGTGAGTCTGTGAAAGTGTCATGTGTGGGTCCGTGAAAAGGTGATGTGTGGGTCCGTGAAAATGTGATGTGTGGGTCCGTGAAAAAGGTGATGTGTGGGTGAGTGAAAGGGTGATGTGTGGGTCCGTTAAAGGATCATGCGTGGGTCCGTGAAAAAAATCATGCGCAGGTCTGCGAAAATCTTGCCAAAGTCTGCGCAGCAAGCCAAGATTAAGAATACAAGGAACGTGTGCAGATTTTTAATTTAATACCAAGTGAACGTTTGAGGGGATGGGAGGGATCCATGATGAATTATCATTTCCTTCATGGGTCCGTGGGCTGAAAAAAGTTTGAGGACCGCTGAGCTAGAAAAATAGCGCACTGCAGAAACCAGAACTGGACAAGACCATACTCTAGCTCTAGGTTAACACAGACGGGGTGGTGCTTGAGGCAGACCAACTGGTAAAGGACAGAATGGATTCTACTCTGTTATAGGCCTGTTTAATCTACTTCTGGTGTTTAATCTGCTTCTAGTGTTTAATCTGTTTCCGAGGTTTAATTTACTACTGGTGTTTAATCTATTGCTGGTGTTTAATCTATTGCTGGTGCTTAATCTACTACTGGTGTTAAATCTGCTTCTGGTGTTTAATCTGTTTCTGGGGTTTAATCTACTGCTGGTGTTTAATCTATTGCTGGTGCTTGATCATCTTCTGGTGTTTAATCTACTTCTGGTGATTAATCTGTTTCTGGTGCTTAACGTACATCTAGTGTTTAATCTACTTGTAGTGTTTAATCTATTTCTAGCGTTTAATCTATTTCTAGTTTTTAATCTACTTCTAGTGTTTAATCTACTTCTGATGTTTAATCTACTTCTGGTGTTTAATCTATTTCTGGTGTTTAATTTACTTCTACTGTTTAATCTACTTCTAGTGTTTTATCTATTTCTTGGTGTTTAACCTAATTCTAGTGTTTAATCTACTTCTAGTGTTTATTCTATTTCTAGTGTTTAATCTACTTCTGGAATTAAAGCCACTTCATCCAACTTTTTATTCGATCCTACCCCTCCCCCCGCCCCCCCCCCCCAATCCCCCATGCTTCCAAATAATCACAACCCCGTTGGCTACAAAAAATTTTAGATATTTATTTATTTTTGCAGTTATACTAGACACAGCAACACAAATAACAAAGGCAAACGATAACAACAGAAACGTTATTTGTAGTTTTTAAGCAGGATCTTTCAACTGATTGTCTCGGTACACTCAAAACAAATAACCATCTGAAAGGAACTCGATGTCACGGACGGAAATAGGTAGTTGCGTGGGGGGGGGGGGGATATGTCGCAAAATAAAGCACAATTTCCGCCTTGTCGTTAAATTATATAATAAGTGATTAAGAACAGACATGTAAGGGAACTGACAGATCAAGGAAATTATGTTTATTTATTCATCACTAAATACAAGAAATCACCACCTCGAGAAAGTCTGGTGAGTTTTACCGCCTCTGGCTAAGCATCTCTGAGAACAACCGCTTGCAAGACTGTAAGATATTTCTAACATAAACGCACACCTGCTCTTGTTTATACCTGGAGTTCTCACCTTTCAGCGGTGCAACCTGTATCTGTGATGATTGTATTCAGCTGTTCTGAGCCTCTAGAGCATCCGAAAGGTGGAGAAACTCAGGTGTGATATCAGTGCCAGAAACACCTGTTGGCGGTGTGAAAGAAATGACAGGTAATGGATGGCCAAGTTAAGCAAGGTAGCTCTGTTGTCTAAAATGCTGTTTGTTTTATGTTTCTCTGCTGTAGGAAGGACTAGTTGATTTCTGATATATTCTTGTTTTATGTTTCTCTGTTGATTTCTGATATATTCTTGTTTTATGTTTCTCTGTTGATTTCTGATATATTCTTGTTTTATGTTTCTCTGTTGTAGGAAGGACTAGTTGATTTCTGATATATTCTTGTTTTATGTTTCTCTGTTGATTTCTGATATATTCTTGTTTTATGTTTCTCTGTTGTAGGAAGGACTAGTTGATTTCTGATATATTCCTTTCTTATGTTTCTCTGTTGTAAGAAGGACCAGTTGATTTCTGATATATTCTTGTTTTATGTTTCTCTGTTGTAGGAAGGACTAGTTGATTTCTGATATATTTTTGTTTTATGTTTCTCTGTTGTAGGAAGGACTAGTTGATTTCTGATATATTCTTGTTTTATGTTTCTCTGTTGTAGGAAGGACTAGTTGATTTCTGATATATTTTTGTTTTATGTTTCTCTGTTGTAGGAAGGACTAGTTGATTTCTGATATATTCTTGTTTTAAGTTTCTCTGTTGATTTCTGATATATTTTTGTATATGTTTCTCTGTTGTAGGAAGGACTAGTTGATTTCTGATATATTCTTGTTTTATGTTTCTCTGTTGTAGGAAGGACTAGTTGATTTCTGATATATTCTTGTTTTATGTTTCTCTGTTGTAGGAAGGACTAGTTGATTTCTGATATATTTTTGTTTTATGTTTCTCTGTTGTAGGAAGGACTAGTTGATTTCTGATATATTTTTGTTTTATGTTTCTCTGTTGTAGGAAGGACTAGTTGATTTCTGATATATTTTTGTTTTATGTTTCTCTGTTGTAGGAAGGACTAGTTGATTTCTGATATATTCTTGTTTTGCTGGATATGTTAATTCAGTGATTAAAAGATTAAAAACCCCATCATCAAAACCACCACTACCACAACATTCATCATCATCATCATCATCATCGTCGTCGTCGTCGTCTTCATCGCCATCATCGTCGTCGCCATCATCATCCTCATCATCATCATCATTGTCATCCTCATCATCATCATCATCGTCATCCTGAGCAAATTAGGAGAAAGACGATGCGAGCATCTTCCAACGAGACATTTCTATCTCTATGATTATCCGGTTTGATCTTGAGAGTCAAGAACATAACTCAACAACACAAACTGGAGGATGTTCAAATCCCACTTTACATTCCAATCCCACTATACAATCAAATCACGAAAAAAGAAGAAGAAGAAGCAAATGATGATGATGATGATGATGAGAACTATTTATTCAAACAGCGACGTAGAAAACAAAGAAGCACTTTGGTTTTTATGTACAGGATTTCAGTCAAAAGAATGTACAGTTCTCGTATAAACTGACGCTTCAAGAGAGAGAGAGAGAGAGAGAGAGAGAGAGAGAGAGAGAGAGAGAGAGAGAGAGAGAGCTTTCTAAAAGCGCTTGGACTAACAGTATCTGTGTCACGTGATGTTTAAATAGTGTTTCAGTGACACATTTATTATTCTGTGCGGGGCTTGTGTTAGGCAACCGGTTTTTAATAATTCAATACTTTACCACCGTAAACGTAGACAAAAAAAAATAATATCAACAATTTATTTATCTAGTTTGTAAGCGTCGACAGGTGTTCGCTGTTATGCTTCACCATTCTGCACGGTCCTTAGCATTTATAATTGGATTGGTTGCCTTTCTCTTTCTGAGTCACTTGATCAACCGAATCACATGTTTGTTTCCCTTCATTTCTTTCTCCCTTCAGTTTTTCCAGTGATTGACCTCTGATGAAGAATTGTCACACATATGTCGCGGCTGTGACATCCCTTCTGTTAGTTTAAAAATTATTATTATTATTATTATTGTTATTATTATTATTTAACTGCTGCTATTTATCTAAAGAGACTAACCCGCCTGACAGCCCGTTGGCACAGATCTCATCTATGACAAAACAGTGATACAAAAGTCTATACATAAATAAGAATACACATAAAAAAAACGTATACAGTGGTACCTCGGTATACGTCCGCTTTAAAATAAGTCCAACTTGATGTACGTCCTGTTGGACGCGAAAAACTTGTTTGGTATAGGATATTTGTTTGAAATACGACTCGGGAGTTGGATGAGTCACGACCGCGCTCACAACCCTTGTTTACCTCTTTCCAGACAATGCTACGGCTGCCCATGAGAGTGATCTCCCCTGTTGCTACTATTCAGTAAACAATCAGCGCTTTAACTCTGAATTTTCAGGTTATTTTTGTATTTTTTTTTTGGGTGTCTGAGTGGCGAAGCGGTTAGTGCACTGGTCTCTCATGGCGAAGGTCGGGGGTTCGAATCCGGCAGGAGGCACCCCAGTCACCCAGCTGTAGAAATGGGTAACCGACTTCTTCTTCAGTTGGGGAAGGAAAGGCGACCAGGCGTGATACTGACCATATCACCCTCTAGTGTGTTGACAGGTCAAGGAAAATATGGGCACTAACACCATATCCCTATGTGCCTCTAAAGCATGACAGGGTTACCTTTACCTTTACCTTTATCTTTGTATTTTTTCGTGTAATTTTATTGTTGTTGTTGTTGTTGTTGTTGTAAATTCATTAACAATGAGTTTTAAGAAAGTTAATGAGCAAGCGGCGAAGAAAATGGTTAGGATGACCATGGAGGTGAAAAAAAAAAACCAAGAGATTGTTGAAAAGTATGAAGATGGCTTGTGTATCCGGGACTTGGCTAGTGCGTACCGTAGGCCGGGAACGATGGTATCAACGATTGTGAGAAACAAAGACGCTATTAGATCGGCTAACGTTGCGAAGGGGGGTGAAATCGATTACCAAAGAAAGATCAGAGACATTGAAAGCATGTTGAGAAATTGCTTTTGATCTGGATAACAGAAAAACAGCGCGTGCTGGCGATTCCGTACCAGAGGCGATAATTTGCGAAAAAGCAAAACTGCATTTGTATTTTAGTATTAAACAGTGTTATAATAATAACAATAGGATTTTTAAAAATAAGAACGGATTAATTATTTTCCCTTTATTTCTTATTGGAAAAGTTCGTTTGGTATACGCCCAGTTTGGTATATGCCAAGTTTGGTATACGCCAAGTTTGGTATACGTCCAAGTTAGGCATACATCCAAGTTTGGTATACGCCAGGTGTGGTATACGTCCAAGTTTGGTATACGCCAAGTTTGGTATACGCCAAGTTTGGTATACGTCCAAGTTTGGTATACGCCAAGTTTGGTATACGTCCAGTTTGGTATACATCAAGTTTAGTATACGTTCAAGTTTGGTATACGCCAAGTTTGGTATACGCCAAGTTTGGTATACGCCAAGTTTGGTATACGTCCAAGTTTGGTATACGCCAAGTTTGGTATACGTCCAGTTTGGTATACATCAAGTTTAGTATACGTTCAAGTTTGGTATACGCCAAGTTTGGTATACGCCAAATTTTGTATACGCCAAGTTTGGTATACGTCCAAGTTTGGTATACGTCCAAGTTTGGTATATGCCAAGTTTGGTATACGCCAAGTTTGGTATACGTCCAAGGATCTGGAACGGATTAATGATACGTATACGTATACACTGTACAACACTACATCATGAATGCACATCTGTAATCACAGATACGTCACAAGATCTCAACATCACAAGATCTCAACATCATAAGATCTCAACATCACAAGATCGCAACATCACAAGATCTCAACATCACAAGATCGCAACATCACAAGATCGCAACATCGCAAGATCTCAACATCACAAGATCTCAACATCACAAGATCGCAACATCACAAGATCTCAACATCACAAGATCGCAACATCACAAGATCTCAACATCACAAGATCGCAACATCACAAGATCTCAGTACATACAGTGCCCCCGGGAAAAAACTCCACCCCCACCCCGCCACTCTTCCCCGCTTATTTATTAATCCACTCTGCCCCCCACCCCCAAAGCTCTTCGGGCCCACCTTTTAAGCAGAGAAAACCCCCTTGGCCCCTGAGTGAAGCACCGGCTGGAACTGACCTCCATCCCCCACACATCAGTGTCGTATATAAGAGGGGAGAGAGAGAAAAGAGGAGAGAGAAGAGAGGGAGAAGAGAGAGAGGAGAGGGAGAAGAGAGAGAGGAGAGGGAGAACAGAGAGAGGGGAGAGAGAGGAGAGAAAAGAGGAGAGGAGGAGAGCAGAGAGAGCAGAGAGAGAGAAGAGAGAGAGGGGGAGAGAGAGAGAGAGAAGAGAGAGAGGGGGAGAGAGAAGAGAGAGGGGGGAGAGAGAAGAGAGAGTGGGGAGAGAAGAGAGAGAGAGGAAAGAGAAGAGAGAGAGGAGAGAAAGAGGAGAGAGAGAAGAGAGAGAGGAGATGAGAGAGGAGAGAAAGAGGAGAGAGATGAAGAGAGAGAGAAAGAGATGAGAGAGAGAAAGAGAGAGAGAGGAGATAGAGAGAAGAGAGAGAGAGAGAGGAGAGAGAAAGAGAGTTTGTCTGGAGATGCGTGGGTAAGGAGAGAGAGAGAAAATAATGCAGAGCTTCAGATAAAGCTGACATTTTAGATTTGTGTTCCCGCCCCCTTTTTTCCTTGCTCTTTCTTGTGAACAAGTTTTTGTTTTGGGCTAAGCTGCAGATTAAAAAAGCATAATCTCCAAATGTTTTCTTTACTGGCCGGCACAGGTGTGGCTTGTAGGGGTACCTGCTTCTTTATTTTCAGTGCTGTCACACCTGGCCAGAGATAAATCACCGACACTTTAAATCTCACATATTTTGTTTATCTGTTTTTGGTCTTTCGTTCACAATTTATAGATCATTTCACTTCTTCTTCTTCTTCACTTTTGGGACCCAAATCATCATCTTGTGACCTCTCTCCAGGTGTGATTGGCGGGTCTCTCCACAGGAAAAATTGGTTGCCCTCTCCACAGGAAAGGTTGGCTACCTCATCACAAGGAAAGATCGTCTGTTCTTTCCACAGGAAAGGTTGGCTACCTCATCATAAGGAAAGATCTCTGTTCTTTCCACAGGAAAGGTTGGCTAGCCCATCACAAGGAAAGATCGTCTGTTCTTTCCACAGGAAAGGTTGGCTACCTCATCACAAGGAAAGATCGTCTGTTCTTTCCACAGGAAAGGTTGGCTACCCCATCACAAGGAAAGATCGTCTGTTCTTTCCACAGGAAAGGTTGGCTACCTCATCACAAGGAAAGATCTCTGTTCTTTCCACAGGAAAGGTTGGCTAGCCCATCACAAGGAAAGATCGTCTGTTCTTTCCACAGGAAAGGTTGGCTAGCTCATCACAAGGAAAGATCGTCTGTTCTTTCCACAGGAAAGGTTGGCTACCTCATCGGCAGGAAAAACTGTCTGCTCTCTTCAAAGGAAAGATTAGTTGCTCTGTCTACATGAAAGATTGTTTGTTTTCTCCACAGGAAGGATTGGCTGCCATCTACACAGGAAAGATTGGCTGCCATCTACACAGGAAAGATTGGCTGCCATCTACACAGGAAAGATTAGCTGCCATCTACACAGGAAAGATTGGCTGCCATCTACACAGGAAGGATTGGCTGCCATCTCCACAGGAAAGATTGGCTGCCATTTACACAGGAAAGATTGGCTGCCATCTACACAGGACAGATTGGCTGCCATCTACACAGGAAAGATTGGCTGCCATCTACACAGGAAAGATTGGCTGCCATCTACACAGGAAGAATTGGCTGCCATCTACACAGGAAAGATTGGCTGCCATCTACACAGGAAAGATTGGCTGCCATCTCCACAGGAAAGATTGGCTGCCATCTCCACAGGAAAGATTGGCTGCCATCTACACAGGAAAGATTGGCTGCCATCTACACAGGAAAGATTGGCTGCCATCTACACAGGAAAGATTTTTTGCCATCTACACAGGAAAGATTGGCTGCCATCTACACAGGAAAGATTGGCTGCCATCTTCACAGGAAAGATTGGCTGCCATCTACACAGGAAAGATTGGCTGCCATTTACACAGGAAAGATTGGCTGCCATCTACACAGGAAAGATTGGCTGCCATCTACACAGGAAAGATTAGCTGCCATCTACACAGGAAAGATTGGCTGCCATCTTCACAGGAAAGATTGGCTGCCATCTACACAGGAAAGATTGGCTGCCATATACACAGGAAAGATTGGCCTCCATCTATACGGGAAAGACCGGCTGCCGTCTCCACGGAAAAAGGGACAACCTCGTCACAGGTGGACTGAGGACATCACGGAAAAGTCTGAATGTGTCATTGCGATACGCTGGCCAACTTGCGCAAGACCGTATTGCATTTAGGGGGGCTGTGAGAGGGACAATGTTCTGGAAAGGACACGCCAAATGAATGAATGAATGAATGAATGAATGTTCTTGCGGCTTTAATTATTTAGTTAGATTTATATTTCTTTCTTTGTTTTCTTGTCTTTCAGTTTTTTTTCCCTTCTGTACAATCATTTTCCAATGGCTGAAGTATGTCGCACCGGGCGCATATATGAAAAAGGTGTTGTAGGCAGTCCTACAGAGAACAAGGGGGGGGATGTCTAGCTCATGCATTGCTCTTGGGCCCGGAGAGTTTTCCCTGTTATAAAGGTAGGCTCGGAGAGTTTTCCCTGTTATAAAGGTCAGCCCGGAGAGTTTTCCCTGTTATAAAGGTCGGCTCGGAGCGTTTTCCCTGTTATAAAGGTCGGCTCGGAGAGTTTTCCCTGTTATAAAGGTGGGCCCGGAAAGTTTTCCCTGTTATAAAGGTCAGCTCGGGGAGTTTTCCCTGTTATAAAGGTCAGCTCGGAGAGTTTTCCCTGTTATAAAGGTGGTCCCGGAGAGTTTTCCCTGTTATAAAGGTCAGCTCGGAGAGTTTTCCCTGTTATAAAGGTCAGCTCGGAGAGTTTTCCCTGTTATGAAGGTCACCTCGGAGAGTTTTACCTGTTATAAAGGTGGGCCCAGAGAGTTTTCCCTGTTATGAAGGTGGGCCCGGAGAGTTTTCCCTGTTATAAAGGTGGGCCCGGAGAGTTTCCCTGTTATAAAGGTCAGCTCGGAGAGTTTTCCCTGTTATAAAGGTGGGCCCGGAGAGTTTTCCCTGTTATAAAGGTTAGCTCGGAGAGTTTTCCCTGTTATGAATGTCAGCTCGGAGAGTTTTCCCTGTTATAAAGGTCAGCTCGGAGAGTTTTCCCTGTTATAAAGGTCAGCTCGGAGAGTTTTCCCTGTTATAAAGGTCAGCTCGGAGAGTTTTCCCTGTTATAAAGATGGGCCCGGAGAGTTTTCCCTGTTATAAAGATTGGCTCGGAGAGCTTTGGGAGGACGGGGGGGGGGGATGAGTGGATAAAAAAAGTAAGAGGGGGAGGAGATGGAATTTTGTACTGCCATAAGACAATTTCTCTCTGAGGCCCTGACTGCAGATTACCAGAGCTTTCCTGGGGCGCAGAATGACCTGACAAGGAACCTGGCAAGGAACGCTGTACAGAGAGGCATCACTTCTACAAGCTCAGTCATGTTTACGAAGGTGCTGCTGTACATTTTTATTTTGACTGACGAAGGAAAAATACCCTGACAGTTGTATTTCTGATTGTTCCATGACATATTCATATAGTTCTACGTTGACTGTTCTGTGTCATTCCGCTACAGTTCTACGTTGGCTGTTCAAAACTGCGCCCCCCCCCCCTTTCCAAAAAACAACTGTTTTTTACCAAAGGATATTTTTAAAAATTGCAATGAAAGTACACATGTTATTTAATATTTTATAATATGCTTGAAAGTAGATATTCTTGCTATATAATAATTTACTGTTACCATGGCAACGCTGGAACCACACGTGGTTTCGCTTTCAACTTCAGTTACTCTAATCTATCATTTACCTTTGGCTGTCCAACATCTTTCCCACGCTATTTGTGTCAAATATTGCCAAGTTGTGCCTGCCCGTAGATTCTTATGAAAAGAACGCGCTTTGTGGCGTGAAAATGACACCCGGGTTTCCTTTCTGAGTTGACTTCACTCCCGCGATACTTTTGTTTGTGTATACTACAGACTATCTCCGTCTGACCCGTTCCCTAGATGTTTCGCCCAAATATGCTTTCTTTCGTGCTTAGGAGCAGAATTTCTCGGTAGATTTCTGCTACTGCGATACCTAATCCCTTCTGGGTTTGTTGTTAAGTTACGCTAAGGGGCGTAATGCGATCTTATCATCTTAGGTGACGGAAAGCTATGGTAATCTTATTATAGAAAGTTTACGAATTTTATTATAGTTATTAAGTATTAAAGGGATGATGAAAGCCATTTCTGTTTCTCCTATAGGCCACGCCAGTCTCTTATACAAAGATTTTTTTAAAAAAAGATAGAGAGGGAGGTTTGACTAGGCCAGGAATGGCTCTCGGGAAAGTCCAATGTCTCTAGGCTGACGAGGATGCATTGAGAGAGAAGCAACGAAGTAGCCGACCATATTGTCCAAGACGCTAGTGCAAGAGACATTATTCCTATGGACAGGACGGATATACTGAAGTCGGTGGCCGAGGAATTGGCACAGGAAGAGGAAAGGGAATGTGTTGATAATATATATTAAAGTAAGAAAGAATGAAAGATAGAGGCGTGAGGAGAGGGGGGAGGAGAGTCGGATGTCTGGCTGGTAGAATTCGAGGTTGCCAGAACCAGCTGCTGACTGGCGCATTTAATGTTCATACTCTCCAGTGGCTCCTGAGGTAGAGGGTAGAGCATGAATGGGTGTGCTTCGAATGCGATGATGCTAACTTCAAGATCAGGAATAAAGAAAACGCATGAACATTTGTCATTCGCGTGTTTAGATCTTTTATCCTTGGATGAAAAAACGCTGTTTACATCTAGAGAAGGGCCTTTTTTTTTTGGCTGAAAGATTGTTGCTCTGATGAGCTCTGATAGAAGTTGAAATATTTTCAATGTCGTAATTCATTTTACATAAGGTGAAGAAAAGACAAGGTAATGACTGAAGCTCACAGCATTGACTGAAAACACAGTGGGAAGCGTTGATAGATTTAATGCACTGAAAATGCTCTTTGTTAACGCAGCTTTGAATGAGCGAGGACTTTGTTCAAGGCCATTAATGTTTATCTAGTTTAATTGTATACACAGGTTAATTGGGCTTGCGGCTGTCAGAGGTTTCTTGTCAGAGCTGTCGCCAGACCGGTGTTTCCAACTCTGCGCGGAAAGAGAGAGAGAGAGAGAGAGAGAGAGAGAGAGAGAGAGAGAGAGGGGGGGGGGATATACATGAAATTGTCCAGTTTCTCGGTCTCCTCTCTCTTACCCCATTACCCTCAACCCCTGTGTCCCTTCTTAAACAAAGTTCTGGTTATGTTGAAGAGAAAAGAGATAAAGAAAAGTCCATTAAATGTAGCTTTTTTTAAAAAATCATTTAGCCCTATTGGCTGAATTGGAAGAAAAAACGCATCCACAGAGATAAGCTGTTTCGTGCTTAGATTGATACGTACAAGTGTAGGATACGTACAAGTGTAGGATACGTACAAGTGTAGGATACGTACAAGTGTAGGATACGTACAAGTGTAGGATATGCACAGGTGTAGGATATGTACAAGTGGTGGATACATGCAAGTGTAGAATACACACGTGTGGATATGTAAAGGTATAGACATACAGGCGTAATATACATACAAATGTAGGATACGTACAAGTGTAGGACACATACAAATGTAGGATACCGATACGTATAATTGTCGGATGTATACAAGTGTAGTAGGGATGATGACTGTTATAGTCTGGCAGTACAGTTGTCATGGACAGCAAGTAGGAACTGACCAAGACCTTCTCCCACAAACCAGTGATCTCAGTAACTGGTTGACGAGGCAGGGTTCATGACGAGGCAGGGTTCATGACGAGGCAGGGTTCATGACGAGGCAGGGTTCGCCCAGGCCCCCATAGCAGCTGAGTCTGCGGGGAAAGTTTGCCTTTTTTTTTTGGGGGGGGGAGTCCACTCTGGGTCAGTCAGAGTCACCCACTCTCATTTGGATTTTACGCTTTTCTCTTCAACATCTGCACAGCGTGGGCAGCTAACAGCTCACAGCTCCAGGCAGATTCAACGAGGGCAGAGTGGCTTTCCAGTTTGGAAGCATACTGAAAACCATGTCCAGTTCCAGATAGACAGATAGACGAACAACAGGATACAACAGCATGTACATGTAGCAAAGGTTAGCCTGGCTAATTTTGAAGGGTCCCTAGAATTGCAAGTGAAAAAAGTCTATTAAAGATTATCAATTATATAAAAAAAAAACGAAAGTCCCAAGAAAAACCACTAGTTCCCCCCCCCCCCCCCAACACTAATTTATCTGTCATTACATTAATTACTACAACAACATTCTAAATATCCAATTAAATTCAGGGACGTTTAACTTGGGGTTTCAATAGCCATTTGTGGTTTACCGCAAGAATTGGTAACACTTTTGTGTTTTATTATTTATCGGCTGAACAATAACTAAGAAATGTAACAAGGACACTCTGTCCCTTATATGTCATCAGTATGTTACGTCAGTTACTTAAGTTCATGGGAACTGGCTAATGAAAACAATGACCTGACCTTTGTCTGTTTTGCGTTCCGCTAACAACTTGTGGCCGACTTCACGGCGCCAAATTTTTTGTTTTTCTTTTGTCCTAGATTTTGCTGGTTGTCAACAGCTTCATCTATTTGATCGTCAGCAGTGGACAAAGGTTTTTCTCACACTGAAATCTTGTAAATAGGACGTAGATTTTTCACACTGAAATCTTGTAAATAGGACATAGATTTTTCACACTTTAAATAGGACATAGAAATTTTTTTAACACTGAAATCTTGCAAACTGAAATCTTGTTAACAGTACGTAGGTTTTTTTCACACTGAAAGACTGTAAATAGGACATATTTTCTCACTGAAATCTTCTAAATAGAACTCATATTTTTCTACTGAAATCTTGTAAATAGGATAGGTAGATTTTTTTCCCACATAGAAATCCTGTGGATAGTAAACAGGTTTTACACACTGAAATCTTACAAATTCAAGCTGAATTTAAATATTCTGTAATTGCTGCAAGAAAGATTATGGCTGTATTAGATAAAAGACCTTCTATGCAGAGATGTGGCCAAGACTCTTTTCTTTCATTCATGGTTGGAAATGGCGTTTGAACTGGAAATGTTCGTTTCACTTCCAGCGTATACAGTTACTCGCTTTTCGGTGATATTTAAAGATATTTAAGTTATAATATATTCATAGTCTGTATATATGGATTTTTTTTTTGGGGGGGGGGAGCTTTTTTCAATCTGACGTGAACATCTTAAATGTTTTTACTAAATACTGTTGTGTGTGTCCCTGATTAAAAAAAAAAAAAAGATCTTTCACAAATAACACTTTATGCACAAACTCCATTCGCATAACAAGGTTTCTCAGTTAAAGATACTGAAGAATGTTATGCTATACAAGGTCCGACAATTAAGTAATAAGACTAATACCATTAAAAAATAAAATAAACAACAGTTGAAGATATAACCTGTATTTTATTCAAAGTAAGCCCCTTGTGCATTGATACAGCGAGTGGCACGATTTAACAAACACTGGAACGACCTCTGCAGCTCTTCTGTTGATATGGCCCTTAAACTCGATGTTACGGCCCTTTCGATATCATCAGTATCGTCAAAGAAGCGTCCTTTAATTTTGGGAATAGAAAATAATCGCAGGGAGACAAATCTGGGGAATAGGGTGGATGGTTGAGAATGCGCAGGTGTTTTGGGGCCAAAAATTCCTGCACAACTACCGCCCGGTGAGCCGGTGCATTATCATGAAGAAGGAAAAAACTGCCAGGTGTTGAATACTCAGGTCAGACTTGGAGAATCCTTTTCAATAGGTGTTTCAAAATACTTAAATAAACTTTGGCAGTGACAGTCTGTCCCTCTGGAATAAATTCTTTGTGAATAATTCCTTTGCTGTCATAGAAGCACACCAACATTGTCTTCACTCTCGACTTTTGAAGACGATTTTTTTTTTTTTTTGCCTTTTGGTGATAATAATGGAAGTCGATTTTTTTTTTTTTTTAGCCTTTTGGTGATAATAATGACTTCCACTGAGCACTTTGGCGGTTAGATGTGGGATCATAGCATAAACTCCATGTTTCATCCTCTGCAACAATCAAATTTAAGAAATGTTTATTTCTGCGACACGTTTTGATGGTGTCTTTTGCGTACTCAACACGGTGACTTCTTTGGTCATCAGACAACGAATGTGGTACAAACCGGCAAGCAGCTTTTTTATTGCCCAAATCTTCCACTAAAATTTTACGAATGGTCTCTCGGTTAATACCAAATTCATCTGCCATCATTCTCACAGTCAAACAACAATCTTCTTGTATCCGTTATCTGACGTTTGCAATGACTTCCTCAGTACTAACAGAACTTGGGCGTCAATGTCTAGTTGCATTTATAATCGTTTCCACACTACTTTTGAATCGTGAATACCACCTGAATATCTGTGCACGAGATAAACAATTATCCCCATAAACGTGACGCATCAATTAAACTGTCTGAATGGCACTTTTTCCGAGTTTTAAACATAATTTTATGTTAGCTTTTTGCTCCATGCTGAATACGTAACAATGCACCTCTAACTAGGTCAACAAAATGGGGGCTCGTTTGTCGTCTGCTTATCGGGCGGCGATGAAAAGTTGCCAGATCACAGATGAATGTTACCTCTTTGGATTCCATCCTTTGCTTCATAGGTGGCATTTTTGTCTTGGCCATAATAAAATCAATCTCATTACTTAATTGTCGGACCCTGTATATAGTAATAGTTACTCTGGGTCATTTCAGTCGTCTCCAATGTTCTTTTGGCTTTCGCTTATGTCCAGATTTCAGGTGCAAGTGATTCTGTATAACACAGTCCTCGAAGTTTAGAGAAGAAATTCAGCTCCGGCACATATGAGGCAGCGCTGTAAAAAGAAAGCGGCAAGATCTAAATAGGCTGGACGAAAACTGGAGTCCACGTACTGTCCACTTTATAAGAGTACCCGCGTTATATCGAATCGCATTGTATTGAGTAAGCAGTATATTTAATGTATATAATAGCAAATCCCCTTACTTAATGTCTTTTTTTTTCCACGAATCGCCCCATATTTATTCAACATAAACCGCTCCCTTGCAAGGGCAACATTACAGTTAATACAACAACAAAACAACAACAAAACCGAGTCTCAAGTTGCGGATAATCGTGCTATCTCCTCCTACATGGTTAAAGCGACAAACAGCCGGCAGTGTTTCGTGATATCCGGACCCGGAGAAAGAGGGGAGGGGGAGGGGGAAGACGCAAGGGAAGAAAAAGAAATGGTGTCTGACAACCTCATTTAGAAGGCAGTAGGGGAAATTAGCCAAAGTTGTTTAACACCGCGAGAAACAGTTCTTAGGGAATTTCAGAGGATTAAAGGTCTTAAGAGTTTCCCTGGTATTTTGATCTCGTACTGCAACTGGAGAACCACATCTGTAAGCCTCTAATTCATGCCAGGCCATGCCTTGTCTGTCAGAGTGTTAATGGGCAGCTGACTTTGTGTCTTGTGAAGTTTTTTTTTTTTTATAAGCTCTTGTTTTGAAATCGGTTTTCCTTTGTGGTGAAACATTCTTGGGAAACTGTTCAAGAACTGTATACAGGCATTCATTTGAAGTTCTGGTGGTAAGAATTAAGTGAGTACCTGCAAACACTTCCAGCTGAAGGACATTTTTAGATTTGGTAATAGAAATGTCACTGTGGAGTTTGGCTATGCCAAGACAGAGGAGGCTTCGGTGTATCTTGATGCTTGCAGATGGAGAAAAGGATGCGATATATAATCGTACATCGGTTCTTGATTCTTCTTTTTTTGTTACTTTTCTGGGTTTTATCCGTGTAACATACACCTGCAGCACTCAGCAGCCCAGTCGAAGAACCACTGAACTGAAAATTTGATAGTGCATTGTTTTTGAAAAGAATTTTATTGTCAGAAATCATCACTTGACGCGGTTTCGTATACGACGATCAAAAACGTTTCACGAGGAGGATGGATGTGATCAGCGGTGAGTTGTGCAACTCCATGATGGAAGTATTGGTGGCAGCAAGTTCTAACGTCAATGCGTCTAACTGTACTTAACTATGGGATTGTTGGTCAAGACACTGCAAGATATGACAGTGTAAACATAATATTAGAACTCTATATGCACATGTAAGTGTGGAAAAAAATGATTACGTTTCGTTTTTCGTCGGAAGTTGTGGACCTAACCAGAATTTTGAAGGGAAAGGGGGGGGGGGGGTACACTTACATGCAGTTGTTGATTTAAATCTTTTTAAAGTTATTGTTCATTTCCTTGGCATGATTATTTATTTAGTTATTTATTTCAGTAGTGTAGAAACACGGTGAAAGTCAAGCTCAGTTCTGTAAACAGCTCAGAATTGTTTCGTTATCTGGTCCAGTATGCCAGAATACTCCCATGTATTTACTTCCCCTGCTGTCCTGGAAGGAAGGGAGAGAGAGAGATAGGAGAAAAGTAGGTCGAGAAAATGAAAGTAGGCTGCTGATTTGACTCCACCACCTCTGCTGTCCGTCAAAAGTCTATTTACATAAGTTGCTTCCACTTTATTGATCAGAATTTTCCCTTTGGCATTTCTCAAGGCCTGCCTCCCCCCCTCCCCCCCCCCCCTCCGCGGGTGAACCTCTCTCTCCTGGTTCTTAGAGATGACGTGCGTCAGCGGAAGGCCACCTGACATTTTGCATTATCTTTGTGGTTGGTCGTTTTCTTCTGCTTAGTTTTACATATTTTCTCCATACGCTATTTCATGGCCAGAAAAAGGGCTGGAAAGACTAACGGGAGGTCAAGATAACTGGATAACTTATGGGCGTTATTTTGTTCCGGACAGTTTCTGGGCGGCAAACTCCAAGAGGGGGGAATTAAAAACGCCGGAAGGTATTACAAAATTAGAAAACTATGAACAAAGCCCTCCCTCATGCTTCTAGACAAGCATTAAGATACATTCCTGATAGTTTCATTGCTCTGTCCGCTTCAGAGTTTTAATATAAATTCCTGATATGTACATTGCTTTGTCCGCTTCAGAGTTTTAATATAAATTCCTGATATGTACATTGCTTTGTCCGCTTCAGAGTTTTAATATAAATTCCTGATATGTACATTGCTTTGTCCGCTTCAGAGTTTTAATATAAATTCCTGATATGTACATTGCTTTGTCCGCTTCAGAGTTTTAAGATAAATTCCCGATATCTACATTGCTTTGTCCGCTTCAGAGTTTTAATATAAATTCCCGATATCTACATTGCTTTGTCCGCTTCAGAGTTTTAAGATAAATTCCCGATATCTACATTGCTTTGTCCGCTTCAGAGTTTAAGAAAGTTCTGGATGCTGCGGTTCCCCGCTTACACAAGCAAACTTAATCACGTTTCCCACGTTCCAGCCTGGAGCTGTGAGGGGTCCTGGATTGTATCCCCGACTGTTTGGCAGGTCCAGTGTCTGCCATGGAAGAACAGTATTCACTAATTGACAGCGTGTTTGTCTTTTTGACTGTCCATCGCCCGTAGGCCGCATCCTAACTCTTGACTTCTGTATAGTTTCTGGAAATGAACTTATTCGAGAGAGGGGCTCCTGTTTACGTTGGCTGTGGACTTTTTGACTCCATTCTGTTCCCAAAAGAACCGTGAAAACCCTCGCAAGCGGTGACCTCTAGGGGCAGGAAAGCAATTTTGTTTTTACGTGGATTTGAATTCTCGTTTAGACTGAGATCTTTGTTTTCGGAAAGCAAATGGACAAATCTTGTAAATACTGATACTTTGGAGATTATAGCACTAAAAAGGAAAAAAAAAGTGTTTTCCGAGTATGGTAGGTAAAATTGTTACAATAAATTCATTAACTCAGAGTGCAAGAGTTGAAGGACAACATAAACATAGAATATGTTATTCGAATAATAAAGATTTTATTAAAACTACCTCTTAATTTTCTTTACAAATTTCTTAATTTAATTACAGAACTGTCATCTTCTCAGCAATGGACTGTTTTCCAGCCATATTTTATTTGTTTTTCTAAAATAAAACGAAACTGCTATATGTAATCTGCGACAGTTTTATGAACATTCTCATGCGTAACAATAGTTTTATGAACTTTCCCACACGTAACAATAGTTTTATGAACTTTCCCACACGTAACAATAGTTTTATGAACTTTCCCACACGTAACAATAGTTTTATGAACTTTCCCACACGTAACAATAGTTTTATGAACTTTCCCGCTCGCTAACAATGTTCATTTTCTAACGGTGTGGACCAGAGACACTGATCATCGTTTCAAAAAGGGAAGTAATCTCCGAGGACATTAATGTACAATGAAATCAGATTAAAGAAACGTATCCCAAAACATCCTGTCTTGTCCTCTCTTCCCTCCTGTATCTTTCAGTGTTGGGGCCACGAAAAGACTTCTTGATACGGCTCCAGCGATTTGTTTCGTGAAATGAGATATTTAAGGTCTTTGTTATCTCCTCCATCCACCTCCTGCATGGCCAGTCTCTTCCTCTATTTCCCATCATTCTTAGCACGAGTAATAAAAGGCTAGCGGTATACAATATTTTACGATCTAAGTTCTTTGAAAGCTTGTAGATAATCTAGCGGGAGTCATAGTTGCTAACTCTGAAATTAGAGGAAAAAAAAAACCAACTCGCCGAGTAAGAAGGATAGAATAAAGCTATAAAAATATGGAAGGAATATTTGTAAACCAACTTTGAGAGAAATTATATCAGCTTCGGGGAGCAGGAAGAACTGATAAAAGATAGTGGCAAATTAAGAACGACATTGTTCTTGTGTGCTGTTCTTGTGTTCTTGTGTGCTGCATTTTTTACTAGGAGATGAGGACCAAACTTGCAGCAGGCGCTATAAAATTTAAACATGCAAAACGAATATGGTTTGCTTATTGGTGAAGACGATTATTCTAATCAAGGGATGTTGGAAGCAGCGATGAAAGAAGATGCTGAAGAACTTTTAAAACAGTTAACATCCATCTACATCAAAACCAGAGTCTAATAAAAAAAAACCAGCTTTAATAGATTCCATAAAATGATCTTCCGTGACAGTACCAAGAACCCAAGAAAACGTACATTCCTGTTTTAACCCCAACTTGTATTTCTACGAGCTTCTCATGGAAACATAAAAGTCGGAAAATAAACCAGACAATTTTCGCGATATCCTTCTTATTTAACGCTGATAATCTCTGACAGCAACAAACATCGCGAGGTATATTATAAAATATATAGCAGAAAATCGGGTGTAATCTGTTTTCCCGTCACACCGTCGCCGAGAACTGATCTCAGGAACTATTTTCAAGACGATGGGAAGACGTCTAAAAGAAATTATTTTCGTTTCTCAGATTTGCTAAATTAACCGTATTTGATTTACGAAAATTCATTACCCACACCAACGATTCTTGTTTGGGTACTCAGCTGTGAACATGAACAATATTAAATTACTTAATTTTGCATCCTATTTTGTTGTTGTTGATAATATTGTATATATAACCCCAGATTCTAAACAAGCAATAGCGCCTCCTTTGTGGAGAGTATAATGAGGGGAGGGGGGGGCAATGTCAGATGATAATATAGTTTACCGAGCAACATCATCATGAGAAACTTCTCAGGTAGCAAAGCTGAATACGTGTATCCTATTAGGTGCACCTTCTTTGCATTGTATTCCTTGTCTTGAGTCCTGACCATTGTGTCTTCTACTATGTCTAGACTGAGATTTCCTTCTCCAAGAAAAGGCAAAGGTAAAATCCCCGTTTCCATGTCATTAAGGCATATTGGGGATTCGATATTAGGCCCGTGTTTTCCATGACCTTCTAAGTCTGAGGTGGCCAGTATCACGCCTGGATGCTTCATCTTCCCAGATTTCTCTGGTGCCCATTTTTAGAGGCTGGGTCAACCTGGGACATTTTTTCTTTGAAAAAACCCCACTGCTGGGACTGAAACCGGTACCACTGGATTAGTAAACCGAGCGCATAACCACTCAGCCAACCAGGCCACTTTCCTTCTCCAGACACCAAGGTATTTCACTTTTTCCAACTAGCCTTTGTAACTGATAGATAAATTATATATGCCATTAAGATATTTATTAATGGAGTTTTTCCCGCAGTCTCTGTATCTGGTAGAAGTAACAATTATGCAGGATTAAAAATTGTCATGCTTTTACCTTTGTAATCATCAAATAATGTAATGTAGTGCAATATAATTCTAAAGATGACAATTTTCGTTATACAAAATGGTTTTGAAGCAGATTGTGGGGGGGGGGGGGGGGTGAAGACGCTGTTCCTGTGGCAATCAGCGACCCATAGCTGACATACTTGCGTCAACGTTGACAACCCATAGCTGACATACCTGCGTCAACGTTGACAACCCATAGCTGACATACCTGCGTCAACGTTGACAACCCATAGCTGACATACTTGCGTCAACGTTGACAACACATAGCTGACATACTTGCGTCAACGTTGACAACCCATAGCTGACATACTTGCGTCAACGTTGACAACCCATAGCTGACATACTTGCGTCAACGTTGACAACCCATAGCTGACATACTTGCGTCAACGTTGACAACACATAGCTGACATACTTGCGTCAACGTTGACAACACATAGCTGACATACTTGCATCAACGTTGACAACACATAGCTGACATACTTGCATCAACGTTGACAACACATAGCTGACATGCTAGCGTCAGGGTTGGCGAACTGTAGCTGATCAAGACCCTGCCCCACCTCTCTGTTGGTACCCCCAGTAACAGGCCTAGCCTGACTAACATGGGTGTCGTCGTCATTGTCATCATGGCTGTTTAGTATGTTAAAGAAGTGTTGCACACCCGCTGGTTCTTTAGCTCCACATTGGCACTGCCGTAACCAGCTCTCAAGCCGACACGATGATGAAAATAGCCGCCGTAACCAGCTCTCAGGCCAACACGATGATGAAAATAGCCGCCGTAACCAGCTCTCAAGCCGACACGATGATGAAAATAGCCGCCGTAACCAGCTCTCAGGCCAACACGATGATGAAAATAGCCGCCGTAACCAGCTCTCAGGCCGACACGATGATGAAAATAGCCGCCGTAACCAGCTCTCAAGCCGACACGATGATGAAAATAGCCGCCGTAACCAGCTCTCAAGCCGACACGATGATGAAAATAGCCGCCGTAACCAGCTCTCAAGCCGACACGATGATGAAAATAGCCGCCGTAAACAGCTCTCAAGCCGACACGATGATGAAAATAGCCACCGTAACCAGCTCTCAAGCCGACACGATGATGAAAATAACCACTGTAACCAGCTCTCAAGCCGACACGATGATATTCCTCAACATCTTCACTGCATCTGCTGCAGTTCCGGTTCCCGCAAGAAAGAAAAGAAGAAGAATGTATTCAAATGAGTACTAGCATGCACGTGGTCAAGACACCATCTTGTTTTTCGTACACTATGTAGCGAGTATTGATACAAATAATACTTATTTTTTAAAATTTTTATCAGATTTACCGACTTATTTAAGTCTCAAATAATGAGACTTTTAACACGTTCAAATCGCTGGCCTTATAGTTTTGTGAGTAAATCATAATAACATAATATTTAATGTATTTGCCTTAATGTACCATGATGTAAAGAGAACTTTATGTAGTTTAAATGTGGACTTTTTGTTGCTAAAAAACATGGTAGTTGGAATAATGCCAGAGCATATACCCGTAAGAAGAAATGCAGATGGGCGAGAACCGAAGTAGGAACTGATTCTTTTTGATGTTCCAGTGAAAGGCAGTTCCTGCAGACCGATTCATGATACTGTGGTGTACCAACTTGGAACCGTTTCAGAAGACAGAAAGCAGGTTGGTTCGAAATACGCGTAGAGCTCGTTTGCTGACGAAGATGGCGTCTGATGACGAGAATGGCGTCTGATGACAGAAATGGCGTCTGATGGCAGGAATGGCGTCTGATGACAGAAATGGCGTCTGATGGCAGGAATGGCGTCTGATGACGAGAATGGCATGATGAGAATGGCGCCTGATGACGAGAGTGGGATGATGAGAATGGTGTCTGATGACGAGAGTGGGATGATGAGAATGGTGTCTGATGACGAGAGTGGGATGATGAGAATGGCATCTGATGACGAGAATGGCATGATGAGAATGGCGCCTGATGACGAGAGTGGGATGATGAGAATGGCGTCTGATGACGAGACTGGGATGATGAGAATGGCGTCTGATGACGAGAATGGCATGATGAGAATGGCGCCTGATGACGAGAGTGGGATGAGGAGAATGGCGTCTGATGACGAGAGTGGGATGATGAGAATGGCGTCTGATGACCGGAATGGCGTCTGATGGCATGAATGGCATCAAATGATAGGAATGGCGTCAGATGATAGGAATGGCATCAGATGACAGGAATGGCGTCAGATGACAGGAATGGCGTTTGATGACAGGAATGGCGTCAGGTGACAGGAATGGCGTTTGATGACAGGAATGGCGTCAGGTGACAGGAATGGCGCCAGGTGACAGGAATGGTGTCAGATGAGGGAGATTTTGTTTGAAAGTTGAGGCATCAAAACAATATCACCGTCACGCCATGTCACACCATCGGCTACCGCTTTCTCACGCTCCAGTTTCTTAATCAACAAACATTAGAGTCTTTCCTTCATTCAGGATTAAGTGCTTAACGAGCTTAATCACAGTTGCCATATATTTCTTTAGCACGCAGTTATTAACCGCGCTGATTTTGTTTGTTGAAATTTTGATGAAGATATTAATCTATCCTCATGAAGTTGTTTTTGTCACAAGCGTGTACTTTTTTCCCTCGAAGAACTGTTTCTAGATTTACTTCATTCATTGCTGTTCGGTGTGTTTTACTGTAAGCTTTATGTGTAAATAAAGATCTGTTATCAGTTTTGTGTGAAGACATGTAGAAAAGCAGGAGGAAATCGTCATTTGTTGTTTATGAAAAAAAAATCGTCAAAAGGTAATAACTTGATAGATCGGTTCCAGGAACCGGTTCCACTCGTAGTGACTAAACGGGTACCCGAAAGATTCGGTTCCTTAAAAAAAAAAAAGAGCCGAGTAGTGCTCAGCTTTAATGTGGAGTAACTTTCACTCAACCCAGAGCTTCGAACGTCGTCTCTTCATCGTCATGTAACCACCCTTCCCCCTCTTCCTTCCTCTTTTCACCCCCTTCCCCCTGACCCGAGATTCTTACGATATCCGTACTTTGGAAAGTTTCCTGTTGCGTGTTTTATTTACCCTTGTAGTCTTGTTCACCAAACATTTAGAGATTAGCCTCAGTGCATACTTCTCTCCAGCACTCTCCTTACAGTTACAGAGCAGTGCTCTCCTATACAGACAGCAGCACTTCAGCGCATAAGGTGCACTACTTTCATTTCTTCCCACATTTATTTTCAGGCAATAGTTTTTTATACTTCTTGGTGGTAAGGGATGGAAGGGGAGTTGTTGTTGCTGGTAAAATAAAAACTGAAACCCATGCAGCTAGAATTTCTGCCAGAATGCGCTGAATACGAAACAAAAATGTTGTATGAGGTTTTCAAGAAGGCGTTTATCTTTACAGAAATTGTTGTAGAAAGGTATGTTGGTGCAGTGTGGCGTCGTGTCGTGTTGCCTGGTTAAAGGCTTTTTTTTTCCGTGAGGTTTGCTGGCAGGACCTATCCTTCGTGTGAAAGTCGATCTTAACAAAAACCTAGCGCCCGGAGTCTGCAGTTTAGAGTTATGCATGAATAAAATTATCCTTAACTACATATTTTTATCCCCTGGAAGCCGCATTCCAGAAGTAGGGCTTGCCCTGTGTTACATATTGTATTAAATAAAGAAGGGAAATGAATGTGAAGTTTCACTTGTAAGATATGTCAAGAAATAAAGGCTATTTCATGGACAGCAAAGGAAAAAAAAAACAGAGAAAGAAGCAAGGGAACGTGAAATTGAGGGGATTAGTGCAGTGGGTTGCCTTGCACACCACGTGACTCTGATTTCTATTGCGTTTCTTTTGCGGGTAGATCCTCATCCAGTGGCCGTCCCCATTCGGCAGGCTGGCGTCTCTCTTAGTGTGGACCCTTCTCCCCTCGACAATTCTAACGTGGGAGACCCTTCTAGTAGCTATGCTGCCGCCAGCATAACTCTTGGGATTATTGGCATACTCAAGCATGACATATGAGGAGGCTAAACGTGCGATAAAAATAAACATTCAAGAACAAATGGACAGAGGGACAAAGGAAGAACCTGGGTAGCAGGAAAAAAAAAGACGCTTACTGCCAACCCAGCAGAGAGAAACAGGAGATCCTTTCGCGGCTCCACACGGGCCACAACAGACTGGGCTACCACCTTACAACAAGCTCAAGATTGGCCCAACCGACACGTGGCACATGTGGCACTAGTAAGTTAACAGAAGAACATGTTGTG
This sequence comes from Achatina immaculata, assembly GCA_009760885.1. Taxonomy (NCBI): domain Eukaryota; kingdom Metazoa; phylum Mollusca; class Gastropoda; order Stylommatophora; family Achatinidae; genus Lissachatina; species Lissachatina immaculata. The sequence goes on from CM019702.1 coordinate 35,188,354, forward strand.
CAGGAGTGCTCAACTTAACGAGGTACAGAAAAAAAAACATATGCATCTATCGCCTATATCATTTAGAGAAGCTATACAGGAATGTACATCAACTTCAGATGACCGCCGAGTACTACAAAGGATACAAGTCAATGTTTGAGATGATGATGAAGAAGAAGAAATACGAAGCAGACATCTTACATATTCTGAATATTTAAAAAATGTTTTGTAAACCAAATTAGAAGATGTCACGAATAAAATAGAGAGAAAGTGATGTCCCAGTAAAATGATAGAGGGGAGAGCATATGGAGGGGACCCCAAAAAAAGTATACCCCCATCCGCTATTATTGTTGGGCCCCTGAATGGCGAAGTGGCTAGCGAGCTAGTCCGTTAAAATGAAAGTCAGGGGATCGAATCTGGCCGGAGACACCGCAGTCGCTGAGCTGTAGAAATGAGTACCTGACTTCCTCTGGACCTGGGGAAGGAGGACGGCCTGACCTGATGCTGACCTCATCACACTCCAGTGTGCCGCATGAGGTCCGGGAAAATATAGGCACACATTGCTTAGGTGTCTCCAGGGCGTGACAAGGCTATCTTTACCTTTTCTACTGTTACTGCCAGAGATGGGATGAATCGGAGATCTATTACAGATAACGATGGTTGTGGACACCCCGCGAGATAATGATGCGTTTTTGTCCCATATTTTCCCTCATTGCATTATTCTCGATCTGGCATATCAAAACTATGCCCGGAATGTTAACGCACTTAAAATTCCTCTGCAGTTAAAAACTGGATGTAGTTAATGAACTCGTACAAATAACACTTTACTAAAACAAATGTTTATACAAGTGCTATGTAGTACTAGGAAGAAGAGAGAGAGAGAGAGAGAGAGAGAGTGAGTGAGAGAGAGAAGTTACTAGATGGGCTGTCAGTGTGGCTAGGAAGAAAGTCACTGGTGGATCTCATAATCAAGTCTAAAGACAAGGAATTGTGGAGAGAAATGATTGCCTACGCCATGCGGCACGGCACTTGAACTGAATTGAATGTAGTACTAGATTTGCTTAGAATCAACAATCCTGCATTCGAGATAATTCAGTAATGCTCATATCTCCTCTTTTGAAGGATAATTTCAGCACCTGTAGCCCAGGACGAGAATCTTTAAATGTAATCAATAATTTCAGTCCATGTGAAACAAATAATAAATAAATAAATGAGGGGTATTTCGAAAGTCTTAGGGACCAATGTGCCCAAAGTGAACCAAAAGATATGCTTGCCATAATAGGAAAAGAAACACAAAACAAAACACTGGAAATGGACTGGCCAAGTGCACCGAAGAGACCCCAGCAACATCGCTAAAACATCCTTGGGATAGATACCCGCGGGAAAAAGAAGGAGAGGCCGACCAGAGGCTACCTGGCGGAGAAGTGTCGAAGCAGAAATGTGTAGCATGCAGCACAAAGTTCAAAGTTCAGACTCCGGCTTCACTGCTTTCGGGACAACTACATATATGCTCCCCCGGCATGCTGCAGCACCCGTCAAAGAGTATGCACACAGCTGGGGCACAATAAAAAGGCTGGCCGCAGACCGTGAGAGATGGAAAGACGTCGAAAGATGTACTGGACAGTGGTTACTTAGCAATTAATATTGTTGAAGGAGACGCCCAAAAATTGAAAAGAAAAATACACGGTCCGTATGCTGCCAAACTTAATTATCATAAAATAATATATGAAACAGTTTTAATAAGATTTACGCGAAAAATAAAATGACACATTTCTACTATAAACTGAAACTGTTTCTAAACTTTGAATAGATCAATTTTCAAGGTAAATCACAGTTGTAGTGGCGGGTTTTTGTTTTCTTCGGGAAAGTATATTTGATTTCTTGAAGTCTTTGTCATCAGTGAATCTGTTCCCATAATTGTGTGTGATGGAAGATTAACATATAAAGATTAACACATATTTTCTTCTAACTGCCACACAGATTTGGCAAATTTTCTCTCATATTTTTTTTTATACCAACCTTGGTACAAAGATGAACAGTAGGAACGTCTGACCAACAAATTTATGGTCTCACCTTCCTCCTGCGTCTAACAGTCTAACAGTAATACTTGTTTTCTGTCTGTAGATAGTCTGTGTCTAACAGTGATACTTGTTTTCTATCTGTAGATAGTCTGTGTCTAACAGTGATACTTGTTTTCTGTCTGTAGATAGTCTGTGTCTAACAGTGATACTTGTTTTCTGTCTGTAGATAGTCTGTGTCTAACAGTGATACTTGTTTTCTGTCTGTAGATAGTCTGTGTCTAACAGTGATACTTGTTTTCTGTCTGTAGATAGTCTGTGTCTAACAGTGATACTTGTTTTCTGTCTGTAGATAGTCTGTGTCTAACAGTGATATTTGTTTTCTGTCTGTAGATAGTCTGTGTCTAACAGTGATACTTGTTTTCTGTCTGTAGATAGTCTGTGTCTAACAGTGATATTTGTTTTCTGTCTGTAGATAGTCTGTGTCTAACAGTGATACTTGTTTTCTATCTATAGATTATCTGTGTCTAACAGTCTAACAGTGATATTTATTTTCTGTCTGTTGATAGTCTGTGTCTAACAGTGATACTTGTTTCCTGTCTGTAGATTATCTGTGTCTAACAGTCTGACAGTCTGATACTTGTTTTCTGTCTGTAGATTATCTGTGTCTAACAGTCTAACAGTCTGATACTTGTTTTCTGTCTGTAGATTGTCTGTGTCTAACAGTCTAACAGTCTGATACTTGTTTTCTGTCTGTAGATTATCTGTGTCTAACAGTCTAACAGTCTGATACTTGTTTTCTGTCTGTAGATGGTCTGTGTCTAACAGTCTGACAGTCTGATACTTGTTTTCTGTCTGTAGATTATCTGTGTCTAACAGTCTAACAGTCTGATACTTGTTTTCTCTCTGTAGATGGTCTGTGTCTAACAGTCTAACAGTCTGATACTTGTTTTCTGTCTGTAGATTATCTGTGTCTAACAGTCTAACAGTCTGATACTTGTTTTCTCTCTGTAGATGGTCTGTGTCTAACAGTGATATTTGTTTTCCTGCCATTGAATGAAGGGACTCTGTAGCTACTTTGATAACATAGTTTTTTTCCACGTTTCTGTCTATTGTTGTTATATTTTGTCTGATGTTTCACAAACACAAAAATAATGGGTTGGATGTTTGACAACAATCATTTTCTTCTTTCAGTCCGGCTAGATCTAGTCTGCCTTGGTGTCCCCTTTCTTAACAGTTTCAGGTGATGTTTGGTGATGTTTTCTCAAGGACAGTCCTTAACAGTTGATTAACATAGAACTTAAATATTAATTGCACATGGGGCAAGGACCTCCACGTGGACGCGACTGCTGACAGAAGTCCTGCCTGTGTTCCTACACCACAACAGAGCTGGGAGAGATGTTGGAGTGGAGATAGGGGTGACTATCCTTTCAACACTCTAGGGATCCGCTTCACCGACCTTTATGAACATGAAGAGAAGGGTCAAGAGCCAGCATTTGTTGAAATTACGGCAAAGAGGAGGAAAGGAGGGGCTAGAGAGGAACTTCCTCTAATCACGTTAATTAGCAGCATGTATTTCAACAAAGCGATATGAGAGACTGACTGCGCTTCAGTCAAAGTCAGAGACTGATTGTGTTTCAGTCAAAGTCAGAGACTGATTGTGTTTCAGTCAAAGTCAGAGACTGATTGTGTTTCAGTCAAACACAGTGGGAGACTGATTGTGCTTCAGTCAAACATAGTGGGAGACTGATTGTGCTTCAGTCAAACACAGTGGGAGACTGTTTCGGTCAAACACAGTGGGAGACTGATTGTGTTTCAGTCAAAGTCAGAGACTGATTGTGCTTCAGTCAAACACAGTGGGAGACTGATTGTGTTTCGGTCAAACACAGTGGGAGACTGATTGTGCTTCAGTCAAACACAGTCAGAGACTGATTGTGTTTCAGTCAAACAAAGTGAATGACTTTAATGAAGCTTTGAACGTATTTATTTAAGATGAACTTTGGCAACAATACTTTGCATGGGATGCAGAATAGATAGACAGGCAGACAGACAGACAGACAGATAGATAGATAGATAGATAGATAGATAGATAGATAGATAGATATTTTCATTACAGTTTAGACAGACATGGCAGTTCAAGTCGACCGCTTAAGGTCGAACAAGCACTAAGAACACAAAGGACACAGTTACTGACTTTGAGACTACTGACCTAGAAATGGAACAGTAAAACAATAATCTTCTCCCGTCACGAGCTCATTATACGTGCCACGTGTAGAATAATTTAGAGCTTTTTTTTTTTTTTTGCTTCTATTTTGGTCTTTCGTAATGTACGTGCTTACACAAGCGTATTCGATTCTATCCGTGGCAATGAGTATCTTCTTTCATTTTTTTGTGTAGATTTTGTGGTTAGGATACATCCATTCTTGTACGACGTTATTTATCTCCCTTGTTTATGCTGTGTATGTCAGCTCCCTTTTTAACTGCGTATGTTATCTCCCGTGTTTCTACTGCGACTGTTATCTCCCCTGTTTCTACTGTGGATGTTATCTCCCTTGTTTCTTCGGTCTAATTTTCTTACACAAAAGGAGATAACATAAAGTAATGATGGGGGAGTATTGTAAGCAAAGGAAAAATGAGACCGGAAAGAAAAATAGGTCTAATATGATTAAGACTACCAAAAGAAAGACAATGGCAGCTTCCCAGAACATAGGAAAGAATATTTTCTGTGTGGTACCCGGTACCTTGGCAAACGCCTGGTAAGCAAAGAATAGGACCACTGTGCCCTACCACGCATGATAGTAAAAGGCGACTAAGGAGGGTTTGACATAAGGCCAGAGCCTTTTCTGGTAATTAAAAAATATTTTAAAAAACGCCAGGACTGTTACAGAAACGGAAAGGGGGAAAAAGCCGAATTCTATCCAGACTAAATGTTTACGAAAAATTAGAAGAATATTTTGGCCAAACATCATAAGAAATAATATCTTGTTGACAGAAATGCAGATGAAGCCACTGACAGCAATTTTTGAGGAAAGACGCTGGCGATGGTTGGGACATGTGCTCCGGATGACTGTCGACTCACTACGAAAATAGCACTAAGAGGGACACAACAGGAGAACATAAGTAAGGGTAGACCAAAAGAGACATGGAGAAGAACAACAAAGAGCTCACCTGGGCAAGAGCAGAAAAAAAGTCAAAGTACAGGTGTTTGTGGATAATCATTCCAGAAGACCCATGTGCCCTGGAAACTTAAGGTTTAAAGAGAGAGAGAGAGAGAGAGAGAGAGAGAGAGAGAGAGAGAGAGATATTTTCTGAAAGTAGTGATTTTCTCTTGAACAGGAGAGCAATGTAGGTAAGTGTGGAGACATAGTAGGAGAACAGTGTAGGTAAGTGTGGAGACAGAGTAGGAGAACAGTGTAGGTAAGTGTGGAGACATAGTAGGAGAACAGTGTAGGTAAGTGTGGAGACATAGTAGGAGAACAGTGTAGGTAAGTGTGGAGACAGAGTAGGAGAACAGTGTAGGTAAGTGTGGAGACAGAGTAGGAGAACAGTGTAGGTAAGTGTGGAGACAGAGTAGGAGAACAGTGTAGGTAAGTGTGGAGACAGAGTAGGAGAGCAGTGTAGGTAAGTGTGGAGACATAGTAGAAGAACAGTGTAGGTAAGTGTGGAGACAGAGTAGGAGAACAGTGTAGGTAAGTGTGGAGACAGAGTAGGAGAACAGTGTAGGTAAGTGTGGAGACAGAGTAGGAGAACAGTGTAGGTAAGTGTGGAGACATAGTAGGAGAGCAGTGTAGGTAAGTGTGGAGACAGAGTAGGAGAACAGTGTAGGTAAGTGTGGAGACAGAGTAGGAGAGCAGTGTAGGTAAGTATGGAGACAGAAAATCACTAAGTCGCATATATTTTTTTTTAAATTTAATTTTTTTTGTGTAAATTTTAAACTTTCCTTCATCATGTGCTGTTACATGTTCCTTCATTATTTGCTGTTACATTTTCCTTCATTATGTGCTGTCCTGGACAAAGTTGGTGTCAAATTGTATATAACTAGGGAAAAAATCAGAACAGCTGTATTATTTAACGACAACACATCGTTGAATAATAAAGCTTTTCCTAATTTGTTCCCAGTTTATACATTTTGGTGTCACAGCTTTACTGCAGCGCTATGTGTACAGTTGGGTGCCTATACACTAATTATTGAGCAGTGGTGACAATCCTTTGTGCGATCTTTGATGTTTTCAATCAATTCAAATGAACTGTATTTATAAATTTAAGAATGAACCCACGTTTAACAACTGACAGCCATATTCTCCCTCATCTTTTTACTTTTCATCCTCCTCCTCTTCCTCCTCATCGTCACCGTCATCACACGCGAATATCTAACACGTGCAAGTCTGTAGTGTGAAACAGACAGGTAGATGTCTTCAACATCATCTCTGATGGTGTCTCAGCCAGGCGGACTGTTCGTGATGTAGTAGTCACGCCAGCTACTGATGTGAAGCGGAGCGTGACAGCTGTGTTACTGTGCTGTTTCTTTTTATGTGCAGTAACGTCTGTCACACAGTCTTCCCCACTCCCCATTCCCTGCCTCCTCCCAACATCGCACTGACAATTCGGTAATTTGATTTTAATCAATGCGAGGTAACATAATATGTGCAACATCCCCTCTCCACTCCTGTCCCATTTCCAATATGTAGTCTCTCTAATCATATTTGTATAGAGTAGACATTTGACACGTTCGTTTGTAATGATCGTAGCAGTCTTATCTGTTGAGAAAATAAGGATAGACTGATCATAGCAGTGTTATCTGTTGAGAGGATAAGGATAGAGTGATCGTAGCAGTGTTATTTGTTGAGAGAATGAGGATAGAGTGATCATAGCAGTGGTATCTGTTGAGAGAATAAGGATAGAGTGACCGTAGTAGTGTTATCTGTTGAGAGAATAAGGATAGAGTGATCATAGCAGTGTTAACTGTTGAGAGAATAAGGATAAAGTGATCGTAGTAGTGTTATCTGTTTAGAGAATAAGGATAGAGTGACCGCAGTAATGTTGTCTGTTGAGAGAATAAGGATAGAGTGATCGCAGCAGTGTTGTCTGTTGAGAGAATAAGGATAGAGTGACCGCAGTAATGTTGTCTTTTGAGAGAATAAGGATAGAGTGATCGCAGTAATGCTGCATGTTGAGAGAATAAGGATAGAGTGACCGCAGTAATGATGCATGTTGAGAAACTAATTATAAAATGCAAATGGAAATAGTGCACATACTTTCTTTCTTTTTTTCCTTTCACAAATAAGTTTGTAGCTTTGTAGCGCCACTTGTCATATTGATCTCGCTTAGCTTAAGGCACACGCTACCAAGGGCTAGTTATGTGGTTTTGTTAACAAGAACAAGTGTACATACATAAACCCATCTCTCAGGGTTCAGTCTTCTCTCTATGGATTCAGACTTTATTGTTTAAGCTAAATATAGGTATCTGGTCATTTCCCCACGGAAAACAAATGACGCTTTTATGTATTAGATTTTGTGTGTGTATGTAGTCTATAAAGGGAGGGATTTACGAGAAGAACGGCAGTATTCTCCTTTGTTTCTTTAAACTTATTTACGAGAAGAACGGCAGTATTCTCCTTTGTTTCTTTAAACTTATTTACGAGAAGAACGGCAGTATTCTCCTTTGTTTCTTTAAACTTATTTACGAGAAGAACGGCAGTATTCTCCTTTGTTTCTTTAAACTTATTTACGAGAAGAACGGCAGTATTCTCCTTTGTTTCTTTAAACTTATTTACGAGAAGAACGGCAGTATTCTCCTTTGTTTCTTTAAACTTATTTACGAGAAGAAAGGCAGTATTCTCCTTTGTTTCTTTAAACTTATTTACGAGAAGAACGGCAGTATTCTCCTTTGTTTCTTTAAACTTCAGCACACTCATCTGAAAGTCATTGATGAAGACATAACATGGGATTTTGGTGAACTACCAAAGTCATTTTATCCACAACTTACCACCGAATCCAGCACAGAAAGCGAAAGTTCTTTAGACGTAACCTCTCACACTTTGGCTGCCTCCTACAAAAACCAGTCTCAGGGCACTGATGGATATGTCGCAGGGAAGTATCTAAGCACATATGGATATGTCCAGAGTGCATTGATGATAGTCCAGACCGTATACCATAAACCATAAACCATGCCGAATCCGCCGAAGAAACAGCAAGGAACGTTGTAAAGTTACGGACATGGATACCCAAGTAGCATCTTAATCCTCGTGGAGCGCTTGTAAATTAACAACTCATAGACCTTTGGGAGCCATGACTCAAAGGGATCCACCACCTTAAAGCATCAGAAGTCTATAGGGCCAAAACGTTTCGGGGGGAGGGGGAGGGGGAGGGGGAAAGGACGGGATACTTCTCTGATGATCTGAGGTGTTGTTGTCTTGCTCTTTACAAGAGAGTTCCGTGCCTCCGATGGGGTGAGAATGCTGTCCTAGGCGGATGTCAGCGACCCATAATTGAAATACTTGCGTGAGCCCCGGTGAATCAAGACCCTGTCCTATCTCCGTTTGAACCCTCACTAACAGATCCACCTTGGCTAACGCTGCAAGGATCGCTATAATCTTCACGGCCGCAGAGTCTGCTAAAGAATATTGCACACCCCTTGTTTTTTAGCTGCATCCAGGGACTACAAAAAATATCGAAACACACTATCCACTCGACATGATGCCGTGCTTCACCATCCTCACCACAGTCGGCTGCAATGAGCATCTACTGGCAGTTCAAGGGAGATAGTACAATAGCAAGATATGTCCAGGACAAGAACAAGATATGTCCAGGGCAAGAACAACATATGTCCTTGATAATTGGTGATGGATCTGAAATAAAATGGCTGCTTACTTTCATCTTTGTCAAGATTCCTTCTTCTTGGCCTACCACATTCTTTAAACCAGTGGTTATTAATCTTTAAAAAAAAATTGTCATATACCTCTTTTCCGGTCTAAGAACAATTGTGGACCACCTTTTCGGTCTAAGAACCAATTGTGGATCACCTTTCCGGTCTAAGAACAATTGTTGATCCTCTTTCCGGTCTAAGAACAATTGTTGACCCTCTTTCCGATCTAAGAACAATTGTGGACCCACTTTCCGCTCCAAGTAGCTGTTGACTCCCTTTCCGGCCTGAGAATAGCCGTGGACTCCTAGTAATAAATATTACCCATACGATGCTAATATTTTTAAACCAGCGATTCCATTTGCTGGCTCGTAGACCCATAAAAATCTTTCTGTGCACTCATGAGGGTTCATGGATCACAGATTAAGAACTACTGCCCTAAACCATCAGCACAGACAACTTTGCTGATAGTGGCGGATTTATAAATCTAATGCTCAACATCCTTTTTGTTGTTCTTCTCCATGTCTCTTTTGGTCTACCCTTACTTCTGTTCCCCTATGGTATCCATCTTAGTGCTATTTTTGGTAGTGAGTTGTCCGTCATTCGGAGCACATGTCCCAACCATCGCCAGCGTCTTTCCTCAATAATTGCTGTCAGTGGCTTCATCTGCATTTCTGTGTTACTGTAAATATTAAAACGTATATTATAAGCAGTTTTATGTTCTCTTGCATGGGACCACCACCACCACCACCACCACCACCACCATTATCGTCATCATCATCATGCTACATGCTACACCTATCCAGGATTTTAGTTTTCACGGGCTTGTTCTTTGTTCTCTCTCTCTCTCTCTCTGAACCTTAAGTGCCCAGGGCACATGGGGCTTCCGCAAGGGTTTTCCACAAATGCCTGTCCTTCGCCTTTTTTCCTGCTCTTGCCCAGATGAGCCCTCTATTGCTCAACATCCTTTCTGTTGTTCTTCTCCATGTCTCTTTTGGTCTACCCTTACTTCTGTTCCTCTGTGGTGTCCATCTTAGTGCTATTTTTGGTAGTGAGTTGTCCGTCATTCGGAGCACATGTCCCAACCATTGCCAGCGTCTTTCCTCAATAATTGTTGTCAGTGGCTTCATCTGCATTTCTGCCAACAAGACGTTATTTCTTATGGTGTTTGGCCAAAATATTTTTCTAATTCTTCGTAAACATTTAGTCTGGAAAGAATTCAACTTGTTTTCTATGGTTTTGGTTATTTTCCAGCATTCACTTCCATAGAGTAGTACACTTAGCACATTACTCTTAAATATCCTGATTTTCATATTTATGCTTAGTTTTTTAGATTTCCATATAGTCTGCAGCATTGCAAAAGCCTGGTTTGCTCTAGTAAGTCTGCTGTTGATGTCCTCTGTGCTGTCTCCATTTTCTACTACTCTGCTGCCAAGGTATACAAATTCGTTGACCTCCTCCACTAACTTGCTATCTACTCTGAGTACATTTCTGTTGTTCACATTTTGCTTCATTAACTTTGTCTTTCCTACGTTGATCTTTAGTCCTATGTTGTTTGCATTCTGAGTTAGCTTGTTTATTTTATCTTGCATATCTTTGTGACTGCTTGATAGTAGACAAATGTCGTCCGCAAAGTCAAGGTCCTCCAGCACTGTGTCAAGGGTCCATTGTAATCCTCTGCGTTTGTCTGATGTTGCCTCCTTCATTAGCCAGTCTACTGCCAAGATAAATAATGTTGGTGATAGTACACATCCCTGTTTCACTCCTGTTTGTACCCTAAAGCTGCTGGAGGTATGTTCTCCACAGATAACTTTGCACTGAAAACCCTCATATAGGGCTTTGATTACATTTACTATCTTATGGGGGAGGCCATGTCATCTTAGGATTTTCCACAGTGCATCTCTACTGACACTGTCAAAGGCTTTCTCAAAATCTATGAATAATGCATATGTTGTACTATGCCACTCATTTGCCTGTTCTAATATTTGTCTAAGTACAAATATGTGGTCTATGCATGATCTTCCTTTCCTAAATCCTGTCTGCTCTTTCCGAATTTTTTCCTCAAGTGTTGGTACAATTCTGTTGATGATTATTCTGCAAAATACTTTACTGGTGAGTGACAGTAGGGTAATGCCTCTCCAGTTCCCGCAATCTCTGAGGTCACCCTTCTTTGGTAGTTTTACTATAAGCCCAGTTTTCCACTCCTCTGGGGCTTTTTCTAGATCCCAAATTTGTTGTAATATCCGGCAAAGTTGTTTTGGTGTTTCTATTTCTTCTGCTTTCAACATCTCAGCAGTCACTTCATCTTCACCTGGTGCCCTGTCTGATTTTAGCTTCTTTATCGCCTCCTTTACTTCACTTATTGTTATTGGTCCTGTATTGATGTTTAGTTCCGTTTTTGCTTCAGGTATGTCTATTGTTTGTGCTGCTTGTGTTCTGTTTAGTAGGGTGTTAAAGCTCCATCTTTCAATTTTTTTCTCTTTCTCCACTGACCAGTTGTCCATTTTGTGTCCTTACTGCACTTTCACATCTTGTGTTGAAGTTACCTGTCATCTGCTTTGTGATTTTATATATGGTTTTCATGTCATTTGTATATGCTGCTTTCTCTGCTGTTTCTGCTAAGTTGTCATAGTATTGACGTTTATCTTGACGGCATGATTCCTTCACTTCTTTGTCTTTTTGTGCATAATTACTTAAAACTTGTTCTTTAAGCCGTTGTGATTTGGTGTTCAGGAATTTTTTCTTGATTTCTTTTCTTTGCTCTATCTTTTCCCATGTGGTCTTGCTTATCCATTCCTCTTTTCTCTGTTTCCGATATCCCAGCACCTCTTTTGCTGTTTCCTGTAGTGTTTTTTTGAACTCTAGTATGGACATTTCTGCTTCATTTTGTAGGACACTGAATCGGTTCTTAAGTACTATTGAGAATTCATTTCTTATTTGCTGGTCTTTCAGTTTTCTTGTATCAAAACGTATCTTTCTGTGTTCTCCGATTTTGGCTTTCCTTAATTTTAGTTTTATTTTTGCTACCAGAAGGCTGTGATCACTTCCTACATCTGCTACTTTCCTTGCTCGCACATCTTGTAGTGACCGTTTCCACTTGTTGTTTATTAGTATGTGATCGATTTGGTTTTCTGTGGTTTTATCTGGTGACCTCCAAGTCACCTTATGGATGTTTTTGTGTTGGAAAATTGTCCCTCCGATGGTCATCATGTTTTCTTCACAGAAACTGCACAGTCTTTCTCCATTTTCATTTATTTCTCAGATTCCTTCTCTTCCCATGATTCTTCTTCTATCTTCATTTCCTTCACCTACTTTTGCATTGAAGTCGCCCAAGATGAGTAGCATATCATGCTTGGGTATTGTTTCTACTGTGGCTTGGAGGCTGTTGTAAAAATCTTCTTTTAATTCCTCTTCTGCTGCTTCTGTTGGTGCATAACAAACTATAATAGACAGCTTCATGAATCTTGAGTTGAACCGTGCATATAATAATCTCTCATTTATTGGGGTCCATTTCAGCAATGCTCTTGATGCTTCTTTTGTTATAATCAATGCTACTCCTCCTTCATGATGATCTTCTTTACCTGACCATATTATTGTATCTTCTGTGTGCTGTGTTGTTAATTTCCTTCTGCCTTGTCCTGTCCATCTTGCTTCTTGTATTCCTAGTATGTCTAGTCTGTATCTGTGCATTTCCTTGATGGTTTGTGCTAGTTTTCCAGTCTGGTTAAGTGTTCTTACATTCCAGCTCCCTATTAGCATCTTGTGTTTAGGTTCCAGGAGGTCTGCAGTCGGGCTGGGGACTTCCAGTGGCTGGCTTTCATCCACAACGTTGATGGGCTCAGTTTCCTGATACGCATTTCTCCTTCCACCTGCATTTGTTTTTCCTTTGCTTCCGTTTCTGTAGCAGTCTAATAGTTTTTTTTTTTACCAGATAGGGTTGCTGGCCCTAAGCCGAACCCTCCTTGGTCGCCTTTTATGATCATGCGTGGTAGGGTACAGTGGTCCTATTCTTTGCAGATCCTGGGTACCATACGGGGGTGTTCTTTGTTACTTTTCATCAAATCTTTCTGTCCCCGTGTAACTATTCCTTTATTTTTGTCACTAAGCGCCTTTTACTAAGGACCAAATTACTAAATACTAAGTGCTACGTGTTACGAAAGTCCGATTATACTTTTGAATCTAGTTCATTATACCAATATCATCAAATGTTATCTCATATTAAAAGTATTCCCATTATCATGAGTTCACCATCACTGAGTCATATGTCATCATAACATGGATTCAGGATACGTTACTACGTAATTACAATATTGATATTTTTGTCGCATTCTGAAAGGTGCTTACTTTGATGATGGCTAGTTTTCAAAATTCATGAAGTAAATATTGTGCATGATTGCTAACTCTCAGAGAGAGAGAGAGAGAGAGAGAGAGAGCGAGAGAGAGGGAGACAGACAGACAGACAGACAGACATAGAGAGAGGCAGAGAGAGACACACAGACAGAGAACTGAACTGAGTTATCTTTTTTTTTTTTTTTTCAAAGGGTAAAAGAAATGGGCACACAGGCCCGTCTCACATTCTGCTCTTCATCACTCCATCTTTCATTCTTACCACAAATTAGATTTAATACAAGTACACAAATTACAGGAAAAGAAAGAAAGAAAAAAAGCATATAAAAAATGCAAAATGAGAGTATCACATTCACAAATATGAGGTCATGAACTATATGAAAGATACTTAATCTCATAAGATAACGCGCGCGCGCGCACACACACACACATATATTTTCAACGCGCTTCTTCAGCATCACATTCTTTAATTTATTCAAATTAAAGAATGTAACAAGTAACAAGTAATAAGTTACAGTAGAAAATAACTTGGTCCTGGCGATTCATGTATGAGAAGAGCTTAGATATTTTAAGGGTGCATATAGTTACATAAAATCCTTTGTTGAGGTTGAAAGACTCGCCGAAGACAGGAAATATTGGCGAACTACTTTGCGAGCCCTATGTGACGTCTAACGGCACGGGAAGGATATACGATATAAGATAGTTACAAGTTAAATGATGAAGTATTACTAATGAATTTTAAATGGTAGGGAAGGGAGTTCCAAAGCTGTGCCACGGAGTATGAAAGGCTTTTCTTGTACAGGTCTAGCTTGGGTTTAGGAATAAGGCACTTATTTAAACGTTGGCTATGTTAAGTGTCTGACGTAAACAATGGCCACAAGTAAGTCGGAGCATTGTGTGACAAAATTCTATAAAGAAACTTAACTTTGTTAAAAATGATTTTATATTCGAGGAGTAGAATTTTGAGCCGTTTGTGCCGATCTACAGTCTGTATGGGATGTTTGGCACAAATAATATTTAATGCTCGTTTGTGAAGTGAGTGGAGCTTGTTTGTGTTTGCAACTGAGCATCCATCCTAGATTGTGGAGTAGTAGTATAAGTGTGTTTGTATATGATATGTAATATGTCTTTAGTGTGTGTGTGTGTGAGAGAGAGAGATGGTCTAAGAATGAGAATGTGAGAGATCAAACAGAGAGACTGGTGTAGAAAGAGATGACAGAGAGATTTTAGTGACAGAGAGAGATAGAGAGGTAAAAAGATATAGAGATGTAGATACATATAAATAAAGAGAGAGGGAGAGAGACAGAGAGAGAGAGAAATAGAGAAAGGCAGAATGATACACAGATTTAAGATGAGACGTAGATATGAGAGATAGACAGACACAGAAAAGTAGGACAGTGTGTGTATGAGAGAGAGAGAGAGAGAGAGAGAGAGAGAGAGAGAGAGAGTAAATGAACGCTATTTACTGAAAGCTGTTAAAATATGTTAGGATCAGTCTGAATCATTTGAACCCCAGACAACCCCGTAGCTGCTCAGATCTCCTCATAAGAAAGAGTTTATCAACGCAGCACAGGTGCGCGCACTCGGTAGCTCTGATGAGGATCCTCATTAACCGCAGAGCTACAGCAGCGGGGATAACCCACTGACTTCAGTGCAAGAAGGCGTGTCGCTGTAGACTGTCCTTCCCTGTCCATCACTTTAAAAAACCTGATATTTGCTAGCAAAAGAAAAGCCAATTCAGATGTTAACGTGCACATTTAATGATACATCATACATCCTTTCATCCTTACATCTTACATCCTTCCAATGCTGTTAAACGTCACACAGAGCTCGCAAGGTAGTTCGCCAAGTTTTCCTGTCCTCGGCGACCTTTTCAACCTCATCAAGGGATTTTATGCCTACTAATTTGGCCTCTCTCAGCAATGTCCTCTTTAGAGTTTCACTTGGTCGACCTCTTTTTTTCTACGGCCTGTTGTGTTCCACTTGATAGCTTGTTTTGGGATTCTCTGACTGTTTCTTCTCATCACGTGACCGACATATGTCCATCTCTTGAAATAGTTCTCTAAAATTCAGCAAAGATCGAGTGTTATTTCCTGTCCTTTGCCCTACCTTTTCATCAAATTTAACTAAAACATCTATGATAGGACATTTTTATACCATCAACTGTCCCACAATGTTTGTTTGTATTTATGGGCCCTTTTTAATAGACGACCTCTGCTAATGTTACTCCCCCCTTCCAAATCTGTATACAACTGCGTGCAGCCATAGAGTTAAAAAAAAAAACAACTGCGGTTTTTCCCTACTAGGGTGACCAACTCTGCTAGCTCGGCACGTGACCTTTCCCTTTGTTTTTAGATACTTATGTGAGGGTTACCATCATTGTCAGTTTTTAGAGCGGGTCAAAAATCCGGTGGCAAGGGAAACAGTGGTGTCAACTTGTAACCATGTTAATATGTTTACTGTTGCAGGTCATGTTAACTGTGCTCTCTAATGCTAACACAGCTACAAATATTAACAGTATTGTTTTCACAACAAACTGTACTACAATTGCGTATATTACAACAACTGCTGCACTTTCATCATTTAGTATTGATACCGTTAGTGAATGCGCCATTCGAGAGGCCCGAAAGATTTTCCCTGTTTTAATGATGGGCCCTTCCGACTCGTAGTGGATGAAAACAGAAAGGTCAATTAATATGTGACGGGGATGGGAGCAAGCGGCAATAGATCTGCACCACCTTATAAAGATAGATCTGCACCACCTTATATTGTTAGATCTGGACCACCTGACAAAGTTACATATGCACCACCTTACAAAGATAGTCTCAGAGGACCTGGAATATATTGCTACTATCTCTACTGTTACTGGAACTATTGATTCTGCTGTTGCTACCACTCTCCCCGCTGCTACCACCACTCTCCCCGCTGCTACCACCACTCTCCCCGCTGCTACCACCACTCTTGTAAGGAGGGGAAAAAGTAAGCAAGCAGTGACCCGGTTTTGATTGGAAATCCCACTGGCCAGAGACGGCCACGTGTGAATGGAAAATCCCCAGGCGTCCGGTCCGGCGATGACGAGGTATATAAGAAAAGGGAGAAGTATAAAGGGGGATAAGTTGAGCTCGCGAAGGTAGCGACCAGTCGTGGACGAAGATGGTCAGTTTCCGAGAGACGGAGGCTGGCGTGTGTATTTTAGTTTGTGCGCCTTTGTAAGCAGTATTGAACTCATATTATTCAAGGAAATTTTATTTGTTTAATATATTTTTTTAGTAACGCCAGTTAGAATTATATGGACATCATGTGCATCGGATTTGTGATTTGTGATGCTTTATGGATCAGAGTTTTGTAAAATACAAGAATCGTGATTTTATAAAAAGGATTGTTTTCGTATTCCGGTTATTTTATATGTAAGGTGTGAACGTATGGTAAGGTCATCCTTCCACCACTCAGCACAACGACGGCCAGACAAATATAAAAGATTGAAATAATAATTCACATCAATCTAGAGCCAAAGTGACATATTACTACATGTGGCAGGGTAAACCTTGAGTGGCGAAGGTCATCTTTAATTGTCTCAAAGCTTCGGTCATTGTGGTGACCGGGTCAGCTTCTAGTTTGGGTTCGATATTTGTTGCAGTCTCCATGGTACTTGGCCTTTTGACGAAGATTATTGGTTGAATATTTGTAGAAATATTTTCCGAGATTTTCAAATATTTTTCTTTATACTGTGTGCTTGTTCACACTGCAGCACTATACGTGATTCTCCGTACCGACTTACTGTCCAGCCTGCCCGTTCCGCGACTAACACAAATTTCTTCCGCCTAGGACTACTCCACTCTAACTGGAACTTTCAGTAGGGTTTTCTTCATACGGGAACTTTTCTTCAAAGCACAGACTTGTTGGAGCCTCTGTCCGGATGTTACATAACACGCACGTGGGCGCTGAGCTTTGATCTTTCCGTGGTGGAATTTTCCCTGTACACTCGCCAAACACGGAAATCTGACTGGCCTCTTGTCAGCGCTGTTAGTGCAAACGGTGACCTCCTATGTACCAGTATTAATCCAAATGGTTTGTAACCAGGTCAGCTGACATATCGAAACATATATATATGCAATGAAGGTTCGTTGGGTCACGATCACCACATGTAGTAATATGTCACTTTGGCTCTAGATTGATGTGAATTATTATTTCAATCTTTTATATTTGTCTGGCCGTCGTTGTGCTGAGTGGTGGAAGGATGACCTTACCATACGTTCACACCTTACATATAAAATAACAGGAATACGAAAACAATCCTTTTTATAAAATCACGATTCTTGTATTTTACAAAACTCTGATCCATAAAGCATCACAAATCACAAATCCGATGCACATGATGTCCATATAATTCTAACTGGCGTTACTAAAAAAATATATTAAACAAATAAAATTTCCTTGAATAATATGAGTTCAATACTGCTTACAAAGGCGCACAAACTAAAATACACACGCCAGCCTCCGTCTCTCGGAAACTGACCATCTTCGTCCACGACTGGTCGCTACCTTCGCGAGCTCAACTTATCCCCCTTTATACTTCTCCCTTTTCTTATATACCTCGTCATCGCCGGACCGGACGCCTGGGGATTTTCCATTCACACGTGGCCGTCTCTGGCCAGTGGGATTTCCAATCAAAACCGGGTCACTGCTTGCTTACTTTTTCCCCTCCTTACACTCTCCCCGCTGCTACCACCACTCTCCCCGCTGCTACCACCACTCTCCCCGCTGCTACCACCACTCTCCCCGCTGCTACCACCACTCTCCCCGCTGCTGCCACCACTCTCGCCGCTGTTGCTACCATTCTGCCCGCTGCTGCCACCACTCTCGCTGCTGCTGATACCACTCTGCCCGCTGCTGCCACCAATCTCCCCGCTGCTGCTACCAATCTCCCCACTGCAGCTACCAATCTCCCTACTGCTGCCACCACTCTCCCCACTGCTGCCACCATTCTGCCCGCTGCAGCCACCACTCTGCCCGCTGCAACCACCACTCTGCCCACTGCTGCCATCACTCTCCCCGCTGCTGCCACCATTCTGCCCGCTGCAGCCACCACTCTGCCCGCTGCAACCACCACTCTGCCCACTGCTGCCATCACTCTCCCCGCTGCTGCCACCACTCTGCCCACTGCTGCTACACGTACTGCTACTTTAAACCGTCAGTATTACTATTCCGAAAAAATGGATGGTAAAGGAGCCAACTACGGGATATGATGTTAGTGCCCATAGTGCTCTTGACCTCATAGCACACTAGTGGATGATGTGGCCAACACCAGGCCTGGCCGGCTTTCCTTCTCCAGTTCCAGAAGAGTCAGGTACCCATTTCTATAACTGGGTGACAGCGACACCGCCGGCCAGATTCGAACCAACCAGCTTTTGCCATCAGAGGCTAATGCACTAACCAATTCGCCAGTCAGACGGTCATGACTACTCTACTACTACTAAAAAATACGGCTACTGCATCTACAACTTCTACTACTTTCTTTCTTACTACATTTACTGTTTCATCTGATACACCTAAACCATCTAGTAATATTACTACCGGGATGACTACTACTATAACTACTAATATTTACTGTTACTATCATTACTATTACCTATTACTGCTGCTATTACCACTACTATTACCTATTACTGTTCCTATTACCACTACCATTACCTATTGCAGCTGGTATTACCATTACTTTTACCTATTACTGCTGCTAATACTAATACTATTACCTATTACTACTCATATTACCACTACTTTTACCTATTATTGCTGCTATTACCACTACTATTACCTATTACTACTCTTATTACCACTACTATTAACTATTACTACTCTTATTACCACTACTATTACCTATTACTACTTCTATTACCACTACTTTTACCTATTACAGCTGCTATTACCACTACTTTTACCTATTACAGCTTCTATTAATACTTCTATTATATATTACTACCAGTATTACTACTACTGTTATTAATGATGTTACTGTAATTAATGTTCCTACTGTTATTCTTTTTTTTAAAATATATATTCCAATATTTCGTATTGTCATGAGAAGAGTCAGGGGCAAAATAAAACCAGAAATGGCTGAAGTACAGTGTGGCTTCGTCGAAGGAATAGCAACAAGTAATGCTATATATATATATATATATATATATATATATATATATATGTATATATATTATATATATATATATATATATATATATATAACATTGTATATAGAACATTGATAGAAAGATCAGTAGAAGTAAAGACGGACCTGTGCTTATGCTTCATAGACTACTGCAAAGCATTCGATAACATGAGATACACAGAAATTATAAGAATGCTGGAAGACATCAACATAGATGAGAAAGATCTGAAACTCATCAAAAACATATACTGGCAGCAATCAGCAGCAATGAAGATTGAGAACCATATAGGAGCAATCCAAGACATAACATTGGGAGTGAGGCAAGAATGTGTTCTGTCACCTGACCTCTTGTACAGCGAAAACATAATGAGAAATATAGAGAGCTTGCCAGAAATATCAAATGACGGATAGAACCTTAACAACATAAGATATACAGACGACACAGTTCTTCTGATTGGTAAAAAGTGAAGGGGAGCTACAGGCTCTTCTGGACATCGTGGTTTGTGAAAGTAAAAGTAAAGGTTTCAGCCTGAACAAAAAGAAGACTGAAGTGATGGTCATCTCAAAGAAAAGAATACCACCAAAATGTAGCATTACCATCGACGGCACAGAACTGAAACAAGTTCATAGATTCAAGTACTTAGGAACAATTATAACAGCTGATGAGAAATGTCACAACGAAATAAAAAGCAGAAGTGCTCAGGCCAAGTCAGCATTCCAGAAAATGAGACATCTTCTGCAATAGATCCATTTCAATGGAAACAAGATTCCGAATACTTAAATGTTACATCGAGACAATTTTGTTTTATTGATGTGAAGCATGGTCCATGAATAAGAGAGTACAGCGAGAAATGGAAGGCATGGGGATGTGGTTCATAAGAGGGATGTTGAAGCTACCATGGACAGCTAAGAAAACCAACGAAGAAGTCTTAAGAGAGGCTGGAGTTAAAAGGCAAATTACAGCAAAGATCAGAGGCAGACTAGCAAGATTTGTAGAACATTTTCTGACAAGAGGAAAATTGTAACGCATTGTGGCAACTGGAAAAAAAATTGAGGGAAGAAGAGACAGAGGAAGACAGAGAGAGAGAGGGAAGTTACTGGATGGGCTGTCAGTGTGGCTAGGAAGAAAGTCACCGGCAGATCTCATAATGAAGTCTAAAGACAGGGAAATATGGAGAGAAATGATCGCCTACGCCACGCGGCACGGCACTTGATTGATTGATTGACTGTTATTCCTAGTATTGCCGCTACTTCTATTATTATTTCTGCTGTTATGATTACCACCATTTTTACTGTATCCCTACTGATATTTTCAATGAAATAAATAATTCATGATACCATTTATAATGCTTACTTTCTCAGTAACATAAAAACTGTTACAGATTGTGAAGGACTCAAACAATACACGCTACTACTGTTTTTTTTATCTGTACCAGGGCCTCTGAGATGTGGTACAAATCTGTTTTAAGTACCCCTCTCCTATTCCTCGTTTGGCCCCTGGAGTTCTCAGACCCTTTTTAAACTGGCTCTCTGGGTCTCTATCTTTCGTAAATCTCTTTGGCCCCTCTCCTATTCCTCGTTTGGTCCCTCTCCTATTCTTCGTCTGGTCCCTAGAGTTCTCAGGCCCTTTTTAAACTGGCTCTGGGCCCCTATCTTATTCCTCGTTTGGTCCCTGAAGTTCTCAGACCCTTTTTTAAACGGCTCTCTGGGCCCCTATCTCACTCCTCGTTTGGTCCCTGAAGTTCTCAGACCCTTTTTTTTAAACGGCTCTATGGGCCCCTATCTTATTCCTCGTTTGGTCCCTCTCCTATTCCTCGTTTGGTCCCGGAAGTTCTCAGACCTTTTTAAACTGGCTCTCTGGGCCCCTATCTTTTGTAAACCTCTTTGGCCTTCTGCGCCCGGAAGTAGTGAACCTTGCACCGTGCAAGACTGAAATTTTTTAAATGCTGTACTCTCGTGGCTGGACGGTTGCTTGTCCTGGCGTAGCCCGTGGTTCAAGTCCTAGGTACAGTAATTCTTTTGTCATTTTTCTTCCTCTCACATCTAATAGTGCTTTGTCTATGATTTTTTTCTGGTCTATGAGGAATGTTAGAGAAGATGTAGACAAAGAATATTACGATGCCATAACAATTGGAGGTTATGAAATAATGGAGATTAGATATGCTGATGACACAGTATTACTGTCCACAACACAAAAAGGAGTGGAAAAGTAATTAAGTCAGTCCGTAAGAATAGTGAAGAGTAAAACCCCTATCTTAATGTGAAGAAAACTAAATTTATAACAAATGACAAAACAAATAAGGCAGCTGAAATATATCAATGAGGAAAGATTGGAAGAGGTGGAGAGTTTTGAATATCCTAGATCATTACTAACTAATAATGGAGATACAATGATGGATATTAAAAGGAGGACATCTATCGCTCTCCAAAAAAAAAAAAATAAAACAACTAAAGAAACTGTGGAGAGGAACAGACAGAACTACAAAAAATAAGATTTTTAAGGGCATGCATCTTTCTCATCGCCACATATGCCTGTGAGACCTGGACACTTAACAAAACAGCTGAGAAACACATAAATGCCTTTGAATGTAAATACTACAGAATAATTTTTCAAATATCATGACACAAAATAGAACAAATATCTCCATACTACAAGAACTTAATATTGAAGAAGGCTTGCTGGTAAGGAAGATTAAACAGAGAAAACTTAAACATTTTGGACATATTAAACGTCATGAGAATTTAGAGAAGACAGTCTTGGAAGGATACATAATAGAAAAAAGAAAGAGAGGAAGACCAAGGCGAAGATAGTTGCGAGACATCGTTGATAATCTGTGCTTACAACCGAGAGGCCTACAGGAGAGCTGTTAGGGAGGCAAAGTTTCGCAAGGGGCACGCAAATGACTGACTTTTTGAACCATACAACATTGTGTTCTGTTCTTTTTTCATTCTATTCCTTCAAATGCTATTTTCATAGATTTTCGATCTGACATGGGGTCAGGTCATGTTTCATATTCCCGTAATCGTCGTAGTTCTCTGTAGCTAACATGAGTCATAAGCCCAACTGCTGCTGCTTCATCAACCTTAATTACGACTGTTGCATAAGATTTCAAACACGTGTCGCCCTAGTGCAGGGAGCTGTAACAGTTTTTTTTTTTTTTCTGTAATATACAGACAAAGTGTCATTTTCAGCACTGTAATGTCCCAGTAATTTTTTTTTTCTGTAATCTTTCGTTAATATTAAATTTCGTTTTCTTTTCAGATACAAACCACAACTGGAGCACGTGCACATCATTTCGATATTTTACAAACTCAGAAACTGCAGGCAAAATGTAAAAAAAAAACTTTTAGCAACAAATAACGAAACAAACTACAGATTCTTCAGTGAATCAGTTTAGGAAGGAAATAGATAGATATAATGCTACAAGGTATTTCTGACTTTTATACATAAGATAAATGAAATGCAAGAACGTGGGTAAATAACTTGAGAAAGAGATCCATTTACTGAGATGAATGGAGGGAGACAATATCTGAAATATTGAGATGAGAGCTGTGAAATGTGGCTTGGTTATTGTGTGTGTGTGTTTTTTTTTTTTTTTAGCATTTACGGAGAGACATCAGATCCACCGAAACGTTCCTGAAGTATATTCAGCCTAGAGAAGGGGTTATATACCGAAACGTTCCTGAAGTATATTCAGCCTAGAGAAGGGGTTATATACCAAAACGTTCCAGCAGTATATTCATCCTAGAGAAGGGGTTATATACCAAAACGTTCCAGCAGTATATTCATCCTAGAGAAGGGGTTATATACCAAAACGTTCCAGCAGTATATTCAGCCTAGAGAAGGGGTTATATACCAAAACGTTCCTGCAGTATATTCAGCCTAGAGAAGGGGTTATATACCAAAAACGTTCCAGCAGTATATTCAGCCTAGAGAAGGGGTTATATACCGAAACGTACCTGCAGGATATTCAGCCTAGAGAAGGGGTTATATACGAAAACGTTCCTGAAGTATATTCAGCATAGAGAAGGGGATATATGCCAAAAAGTTTATGCAGGATATTCAGCCTGGAGAAGGGGTTATATACCAAAACGTTCCTGCAGTATCTTCAGTCTAGAGAAGGGGTTATATACCAAAACGCACCTGCAGTATCTTCAGTCTAGAGAAGGGGTTATATATAAAAAACTCACAGATCTGTGGGAATCACAGCCTGAGAGAATTTAAACCGCTTAGAGTGTCAATGGGAGTGATGATTACTTCTCTAACAATTTGAGAAGTTTGTTACTTCGCTCTTTACAACAGAGTTTCCTGGATATAAATAAACGGGTTTATTCACAAAATTGTCCTCGTGATTCGTTTATTAGAGGCCGGCGTCTATTCAAGACAGGCGTTTATTCTCAAAATACCACTTACGGTTATGCAGCATCGGTACCAGCCTACGTTGTACGTCGTTCCGTAGAAGGGCAAGAGACAATACCCTGACCCGGCCTTTACTTCAGATACGGCGTTTTTTTGAGGCATTTGTTTATATTTCAGTCCCGGCGTTTAATCAAGGAAATACGGTATTGACACATAGCTTGTCGGAAGAAAAAAAATGTTATCTGTCTACTATCAGTGAATAGTTCCCGGTTTTCCACAAGCCAGCAAAACTGTACAACGGGTTCTCCGCGTAATGATATGCAGTAGCTGTGCTAGCAAAGTATAACAAACCTACAGATTGAATTTCTGCGCATTAAAAAAAACACATTTAGTAGTATGTGCCCAGTAGGTCATCTGATGTTTATGATAGTCTGGGTTTTAGGAATATCCAGTGGTAGTCTTTCCAACTGGGGCAGGTGAAATACACTCAAATCATCATCATCATCATCATCATCATCGTCGTCGTCGTCGTCGTCGAATTTTTTTCCTCCACACACTCCTCTAGGTCAATTAATGCAGAAAATTTGGGTCGACTGCACCAGGAAACAGGCACAACCATCTCGCATCCATAGAGGGAAAGAGAGAGAGAGAGAGGGAGAGAGAGATTGAAGGAGGGAGAGAGAGTGAGAGAGAGGGAGAAAGAGAGAGAGGGAGAGAGAAGAGAGAGAGGAGAGAGAGGGAGAAAGAGAGAGAGGGAGGGAGAGGGAGAGAGAGGAGAGAGAGGGAGGGAGAGAGAGAGAGAAAGAGAGAAAGAGAGAGAGGGAAAGAGAGGGGGAGGGAGAGAGAGGGAGAGAGAGAGGGAGAAAGAGAGAGAGGGAGAGAGAAGGAGAGAGGAGACAGAGAGGGAGGGAGGGAGAAAGAGTGGGAGAAAGAGAGAGAGGGAGAGAAAGAGAGAGAGAGGAAGAGAGAGATGAAAAGAGAGAGGGAGGGAGAGAGAAGAAGAGAGAGGGGGAGAGATAGAAAGGGAGAGAGAGAGGGAGGGAGAGCAGACAACAGCTTGCTATCTTGTCTGTACACGAAGAAAACACCTGGCTTACTTGTAAAATACAGACAAGGTCAGTTTACCCTTGTCCATGTACCAGAAGAGTGCGATAATCCCGACAATCTGAGATGAAGAATACTGTCAAATCCAGTGAAGTTTTTCAGGAAAAAAAAACTGTGAGTTCATGCGACATACTGAAAACAGACAATTGAATTTCATGGGCCAAAAAAAAAAATAATTATAAAATGAAACGCTAGGGAAGTGCAGCTGTTACAGACACTAGTTGAGAGTTCGTCCTTGGAGTGCGAATGAATTATACAAAGTTTACATCGTCGGTAAAGACTGCAAATTTTTGATGAACAATTTAAACAAAAATGTTACCTGGTTGTCGTTTATGTAAAATGTAAACTCATTTGTTCATCCTCACGACAAGCTGTCGATCACTCAAGAAACAAATTACATTTCTGTGTGAGATATGGTCTGAACTCTTAACCTGGCAAGCAATATCCATCGCTCTCTCTCTCTCTCTCTCTCTCTCTCTCTCTCTCTCTCTCTCACTCTTTGGAATACTCTCCCATCCTATATAAAAAATATAAATTATACTCCTTCCTACAACTACAAGCTTTCCCAATATCTATTTGATGTCGACTACATGCCTCCATGAATTATAAAACTTAAAAAGTTATCTTAAACTGCTCTTACAGACACTGAATACAATTGTTTTCTGAATCTCTCTCTCTCTGAACCTTAAGTGCCCAGGGCACATGGGGCTTCCGCAAGGGTTTTCCACAAATGCCTGTCCTTCGCCTTTTTTTCTGCTCTTGCCCAGGTGAGCCCTCTATTGCTCAACATCCTTTCTATTGTTCTTCTCCATGTCTCTTTTAGTCTACCCTTACTTCTGTTCTCCTGTCATTTCTCCTTCCACCTGCATTTGTTTTTTCCCTTGCTTCCGCTTCTGTAGCAGTCTGATAGTTTTTTATCAGATAGGGTTGCTGGCCCTACGCCGAACCTTCCTTAGTTGCCTTTTACGATCATGCATGGTAGGGTACAGTGGTCCTATTCTTTGCAGATCCCGGGTACCACACGGGGGGTTTTCTGAATAGTCCCCAAAATTTTGTTTATTAGATAGTCATTTATAAATGTATGTAGTTACTTCTGTACTGAGTGAATGTTTAAGAGCGAAACGTAAATGTTATATTTTATTTTATGTCTCTCAGCTTCAATGTTAGTTATGTTTGTTATATGAACAGCATATTTGTAGAATGTCTGGAATAGAGTGAAAGATGTATGATAAAGGGCAGAATGTCAGACGGGCCTGCGTGCCCAATTCTTAACCCTTTTGAAATAAAGATCAGTCAATCAATCACTCACTCACTCACTCACTCACTCACTTCTCTTCTTCTTCTTCTTCTAGGAAATTGGTTCCGCCGTAGCTGCAAATGCTCTGCTTATCTGCACCACACCAGGAAGGATAATCCTAGATGCATGTACACGTTAAATTATACTCGCATTTTGTGTCCAAAGGGACATCTGTGATGCAAGCAGACATCAGCTATCGTGTGTTTCGCCAAACATCAATTTCTTGACTCTGCCAAAGTTGGATTTGCTTTGCTGACCACGGCAACATCAAGCAAAGTGTGTTTAAAGGCCCAGTTTCCTTCCGTGTATATTCTGATGATTTCAAATTTGGTCCTCATTTCCTTCTAAAACGAGGCTGCGCCCTTGCGGAGAGTCACACTCCACATGGCTCGGTCTTTGGCGTGATCTTCCCAGATCTCGTGGCTGATAGAAAAATCTCGCACTGATGACTTACAAATCTCGTCATATCTCATTTTAGGTCCACCACGTGGTCTTCTTCCTGCCATTAGTTCGCATACAAAACCTGCTTGGGAATACGACTGCCATCCATTCTTGTTACATGTCCCAGCCGTCCATTCTTGTTACATGTCCCAGCCGTCCATTCTTGCTACATGTCCCAGCTATCCATTCTTGTTACATGTCCCAGCCATCCATTCTTGTTACATGTCCCAGCCATCCATTCTTGCTACATGTCCCAGCCGTCCATTCTTGCTACATGTCCCAGCCATCCATTTTTGTTACATGTCCAAGCCATGTCAATCTTCTGCTGGGGGTTGAAAGGGAGGGGGAGAGAACCAGTAATTCCCAGCTTCTTTTTACATCAAAAGACCACTTATCCAACAACGTGTAAGTTGCGGACCACCATAAAATCGTAAATGTTTCTTAATACCAGACTGATAACACAACAAGCAGACAACCTGAAAATGCTACGAGGACCATTGTGTGATTCAAGGAACACAGGTTGGGAACCACTGCTCTAACAGAGACAACGAACAGTTAGCAGAGTAACCAATTGTGAGAGATTGTAGCTCGGTTATCGGGGTTAGAACACAAGTAAGAATATACAAGCAATATAAGAATAATGTCAGGAGCTTATCCATAAAAATTAAGAAGGTCCAGTTTAGTCTAGGGCAGAAAGGTTAAGAAACTGAACGTGAATACATCTTGCATGATGCAACTTCCAGCAACAAATAACTGCGTGCAGAGAAACATTAATACAGCTGTGATATTATACAGAAACTAACAACTGATGGGGTGATTATGTGAAATGACGAGATGAGAATGTCCGCACCTGAAACTACTGAATTTATCTACGAAATTATCTGCTGATCTGCGCCATGTGTGGTTTGTTAGATGTAGCGGTTTTGCTGTGTCATTGGCAGGAGCATATGGC
>CM019702.1:35218376-35245876 GCA_009760885.1 Achatina immaculata
AGCTACTACTACTACTGTTAATACTACTAACATCTACTACTACTATTATTACTACTACTACTACTACTATTACTACTATTATTACTACTACTATTGCTACTACTATTACTACTACAATTACTGCTGGTATTCTACTATTACTACTACTATTAATATTGCTATTACTATTACTACTACTATTACTGCTACTAATACTACTACTATTACTACTACAAACTACTACTATTACTACTTCTATTACTACCACTGCTATCATATTTACATCTAATACTACTACTACTATTACTACTAACTGCTACTACTACTACTACTAACGTCTACTACTACTACTACTAATGCTAAGTACTACTATTACTAACGACTACTACTACTACTATTACTACTACTACTACTTAATTTTCTACTTCGTCTGCAGGAAAAGTAGATGAAATGCAGGAAAAAATAAATTCTGAATTCTCAGGCACGTTATAATCTGTGTAAACCATTTCTGAAGTTTTGGAGAAAGAGAGAGAGAGAGAGAGAGAGAGAGAGAGAGAGAGAGAGGTAAAAAAGAGAAAAAAGATGGGGGGGGGGGGAGAACGTCTGGTACCTTCAGTCCTTTGCAGAAAAATCAAGAGTCAAAGGTGGACGTTTTTTTACCTGAAACAAAGAAGAGTGAGTACTGATTGCTGGCCGAGAAATCTGATTATCTTCCATAACTTCAAGACAACGCATTTTAGACTAGTGAGAAAGACAAACAATATGAGACTGACTGTGAACCGAACCCTGGACACCAGCAAGACGAGCAACCGCCTAGCCAGTAGAGGACACATAGACGGCCTAAGTGTTATTGTCGGTCGTACTTAATCATGATTTTTTTTCTTCGTTGAAGTTAACAGAAAAGCTAAGTGTACTGAAAAGTAAGGGGGGGGGGCGGAAAGGACTTGGGGAAACTTTTGTTGTGACTTTATCCAGGTCAATAAAAAAGCATTCACCCTCCGCGTGAGGTTGAGTAATATTAGTAGCGTGAGCAAACATGACGGGGCTAGAAGTTACAGTAGGGTCACCATGACAGAGAACTGATAGTTAACCACAACTGGCTGCCAGTAACCATGTCTCGTCTCACCGTCAGCGCTTCTGGAAAGTAGGTCAGTCTGCCTGACAAGACAGGATTAGTCCTGGTTCCCCCCTCCCCCAGTGGTGGTGGAGTCAGGGCAAGAAGCTTGCTTCTTAGATCTGCTCTTCGAGTCTTCAGACAAGCCGCTGCAACCTTGTACAAATTTTCTGCAGCGTTTAAATTCCGACATCTTCACAGCTTTGCCTGCTGAGAACATCCTGCTGACAGTTCAACAGAGATATAACAAACAGTAGGAGGAATAAACACATTCTTCATTTATTCGTAGCTTTGACATTCAAAAATAAAGATCGACCAGATCTGGTATGAAAAGAAACCATAACCTTTTCTCTAAATTTCTACGCGCAATAGAGAAACTTCCACAGTGCTGAAACTTCTATAATGGCGAAACTTTTAAAGAAGAATCGGAAAAGTGAGATAAAACATTAAAGGGAAATACGTTGTCATCAGCCACAAGAATGAGATGAGCTGAAGAAAGATCGTCAGCCACAAGAATGAGATGAG
Source organism: Achatina immaculata (assembly GCA_009760885.1). NCBI lineage: Eukaryota > Metazoa > Mollusca > Gastropoda > Stylommatophora > Achatinidae > Lissachatina > Lissachatina immaculata. The sequence continues at coordinate 35,219,995 of CM019702.1, forward strand.
CTGAAGAAAGATCATCAGCCACAAGAAGGAGATGAGCTGAAGAAAGATCGTCAGCCACAAGAATGAGATGAGCTGAAGAAAGATCATCAGCCACAAGAATGAGATGAGCTGAAGAAAGATCATCAGCCACAAGATTGAGATGAGCTGAAGAAAGATCGTCTGCCACAAGAATGAGATGAGCTGAAGAAAGATCATCAGCCACAAGAAGGAGATGAGTTGAAGAAAGATCATCAGCCACAAGAATGAGATGAGCTGAAGAAAGATCATCAGCCACAAGAAGGAGATGAGTTGAAGAAAGATCATCAGCCACAAGAATGAGATGAGCTGAAGAAAGATCATCAGCCACAAGAATGAGATGAGTTGAAGAAAGATCATCAGCCACAAGAATGAGATGAGTTGAAGAAAGATCATCAGCCACAAGAAGGAGATGAGCTGAAGAAAGATCATCAGCCACAAGAAGGAGATGAGTTGAAGAAAGATCATCAGCCACAAGAATGAGATGAGTTGAAGAAAGATCATCAGCCACAAGAAGGAGATGAGCTGAAGAAAGATCATCAGCCACAAGAATGAGATGAGTTGAAGAAAGATCATCAGCCACAAGAATGAGATGAGCTGAAGAAAGATGGTGCCACACGTAGACGAACGCTACATCATTTTAGGAGGGGGGGGGGAGGGAACTGGGTCATACAGCCCCCAAAAAAGTGCTGCTTACTACAAAAATAAGCTAACACGAAGGTTTTTTTCCCTCTCCCTCTCTCTTTTTCTACAGAATCCTACAATAAAAATAAGGTAAGCTTCAAATTTGACAAATTTGATACCTACCACCGACTTCGGTTTTGTTACAGATGTCAAAAATTATTCACTGAGAATTGAAAGATATTGACGATCACTGATCACGCTACCAACCTCTACCCCCCTTCCACGGTGTTATGTGGGCAGTTCGGTTGCCCCCTCTCCCCTCTTTCCTGATCGATCCATCCAGGTTTTAAAAATGTAGTAATACAACAAATAGATCTTACACATATTCGCAATGTGTCATACTGAAACAACTGCTTCAGAGAGATGATGTTTTTCTTTTGAATACAATAACGTTTTATAAAGGGAATCAGGGGCCAAATGATGGCATTATGGAAGCCAGAATGATGTGGCTATGAGAGCCAGATTGTTAGACTAAGGGAGCCAAATGATCGGGGTATGGGAACTAAATGATGAGGGCATGATAACCAAATGATTGGGTATGGAGCCAAATGATGGGATTATAGGAGCCAAATGATGGAGAGTATGTGAGCCTGATGTTGGAATTATGGAATTCGGTGTCAGAATTTTAAAAAATTGTTAGATTAGAAATTACTCCCAGCTTTACTGTTCCTATCTCTTCTTATGTTAGCTTAAACTAAACTAGTGATTGTTTCTTATGTCAGGTTAAACTAAACTACTGACAGTTTTTGAAGTCTTTCTGATATATAGTAGATCTTTTGATGATTATTTCGATAATATGGTAAAGAGGGTTTGGAGACATCTTGGACAGTCCATAGTAGAAGGATCTCTAATAGCAAAAAAAAAAAAAAAGCAAGCCTGGGAATCCTCGTACCACGTGTTTAAACACTTTTCCTGGTATATGATGAGACCCCTTGTGTCACATGTTTAAACACCTTTTCTGGTATATGATGAGAACCCTCGTATTAGATGTTTAAACACTTTTCCTGGTATATGATGAGACCCCTTGTGTCACGTGCTTAAACATTTTACTTGATATATGACGAGAACCCATGAGTCACATGTTTAAACATTCTTCCTGGTATGTGATGAGAACCCTTGTGTCAGTTGTTTAAACACTCTTCCTGGTATATGATATGCGCAATGAGTGTGCACAATTTCTAACATAGTTTCTAGTTTGAGAACAGGTGTACCTAAAAGACGAAGTATAACATGACATGCGCCTTACCATTGTAATTGAGTTTCAGTGCGACAGAATATTTGGTGTGTAGTTTTAAGGCAATTATCATTGTAGACTGGGCTGTCATGACTAAGAGATCACATAGATGGTAATAAAGCATGTGAGTCGTTTGACGATATCTTCATATCATACATGGGCGAAACTGGGGGGACGAACGGAGGGTCAGAACGACCCAAGGCTGACTGCTTACATCATGGTTGGCGAAACAAAGCTGACCAAGAACCTGGTCCATCTCTCTGTTGGTAACTCTAGTAACGGGCGCTGCCTGACTAACAAGGTACGGGTCGCTACGGTCCTTATGGACACGATGTGTGTGCCTCATCTCCGCTGCATCGGCAACAAAGAATACCCTGCTAGCAGTCGCATGCAGAAAGAAGAAGAGCAACAACAGCAACATTAACGACATTTACAATATGGTACTGAATAAGACTTTTATTTATAAAACTCCAAAAAAAATGGAAGGCAGAATGTAATTTCGCAAGATGTCCTATGTTGCGAGTATTTACCTGCGTTTAAGGTAATCCCTTGTTGTACAGGAAGTAGGTCTCGTTGTGTGACCAGGCAAAAGACAGAGTGTATCCAAGGAAAGCCTTTTTTTTGTTTGTGAAAGGTTTTGTAGGTAGTAAGAACATGTATACACCTGAGCGTGGCAAGTCTTGTAGGAGATGTTGGGTGTAGTTTAAGAGTTTTTGAAATAACAATTGACATATACAAACTGTGAAGCAACATTTAACATATTAAAACAACTCTAAAGTAACAACTGACATAAACAGACAAACTTTGAAGTAACAACTGACATATACAGACAAACTTTGAAGTAACAACTGACATATACACACGAACTTTGAAGTAACAAATGACACATGCAAACAAACTTTTGAAGTTAACAACTGACATATACAAACAAACTTTGAAGTTAACAACTGACATATACAAACAAACTTTGAAGTTAACAACTGACATATACAAACAAACCAACACAACGGACAGGGAACCAGATAAACAAACATACATCTTGTCATAAAACTCCGAGGATAAATATTATCACCAGTTTGAAAATGGCATGAACTTTTTTTCTGTAAGGTAACGCACTAGCGATTTATACCAGTGTTTCCTAAAGTGGGCGGTGGAAAGGACTAGGGAGGGGTCGTGGAAAGGACTAGGGAGGGGCGGTTGAAAGGACTAGGGAGGGGCGGTGGAATGGACTAGGGAGGGGCGGTTGAAAGGACTAGGGATGGGCGGTGGAAAGGACTAGGGAGGGGCGGTTGAAAGGACTAGGGAGGGGCGGTTGAAAGGACTAGGGAGGGGCGGTTGAAAGGACTAGGGAGGGGCGGTGGAAGAAAAGGCAGCGGTAGGGGAGCATTGATGGAAAATAAATCAGAAGACAAGGGCAGCAGTACTATACTTGTTAGCACTTTCCAACCACATATTTAGAAACTTGTGTCCCTACATGAAACTCATCCATCACATTAAAAGTTGAGAAAACAATACAGTAGGTGAGTTAAAAATGTGCTCCTTCATATTGTTAAATTGGTTTCTTTGCTGAAGTTTTTAGTTCTGTAATGTCTGAGTGGCGAAGTGGTTAGTGTACTGGTCTCTCATGGCGAAGGTCGGGGATTCGAAATCCGGCCGGAGGCACCCCCTGTCACCCAGCTGTAGAAATGGGTACCCGACTTCTTCTGGAGTTGGGGAAGGAAAGGCGGCCAGGCGTGATATTGACCATATCACCCTCTAGTGTGCTGACAGGTCAAGGAAAATATGGGCACTAACACCATATCCCTATGTGCCTCTAAGGCATGACAGGGTTACCTTTACCTTTTTTTAAAAATGTAAATCATAGTTTAATAGGCTTTTGCACGAATAATACATAACGGGAGGTGGGGGTGGGGGTAGGTCGTGAAGAAAAAAGAAGGGGGGGGGGGAGATTGAAGATGTGGCTCGGGAGAAAAAGTGGTGGCAGCCCGAACAATCTTGGGAAACACTGATTTATAATAAATATGTTTGTGTGTGGAAGCGAGGATCAAGAGTGATATTGCCTTCTACACTGAGGATAGTAAGAAATTAAAAGTTTTCTTTTTTTTTTCTTTAGTTCATGACCTCCTCTTCTAGTTACAAGTTTCTAAACGGTTGAAAACAGGTACACGATGAAAGATCAAATGCTAGGCAGAAGACTGGAAAATACAGCTACAACACGGAATAATAGGTTTTAACTGTTTAATAACTCGGTTATGTCCCTTTGACCACAATTTTCACTTAAAACGCAGCTCGAAATTTCGCGATCTATTCATCATCATCATCATGTGCCGTGCCGACTGGCGTTGGCTATTATGCTTCTCCAGAGTACACGATCCTTCATGCAGGCCATCAGCTCAGTTGATGATCTCCTCTCACACCATCCCGTCAGACTGTCCAGTATCATTTCTCTTGGTCTTCCTCTTGATCTTCTTCCTTCTATTTTTCCTGTTGTTATAATATTTTCAATGCCCCCTCTTCTCATTGCATGTCCTATGAAAGTACATTGTCTCTCTCTTATCTTTTTGACAAGGTTTTTTGTCTCTCCAGCTCTTCTCCTACATTCTTCATTAGTTATTTTTGCTGTCCAGGGGATTCGCAACATTCTTCTAATAAACCACATTTCTGCTGCTTCCAATGATTTTTGTGCAGACTTGCCTATTGTCCATGATTCACTTCCATATAACAAGATAGGTTCAATATAGCATTTTAGGACTCGTTTTCTAACATTCATTGATAAGGATGTGTTGGTCAATATGTTTCTCATTCTCTGAAATGCAGTCTTTGCTTGGCCTATTCTGTTCCTAATTTCTGTTCTGCATTTCCCATCTGAAGTTATTACTGCTCCAAGGTATTTGAATTTCTGCACCTGCTTTAGAACAGTTCCGTTTAATTTAATACTGCATGCTGGTGGATTCTGTTTCTTAGATATAACCATAGTCTCTGTCTTTTTTATGTTCAAAGTAAGGCCTTTCTGTTCACTTTCTTTGGCGACTTTATTCAAGAGATTTTGCAGGTCTTGTTGGTTCTCAGCTATCAGTACTGTGTCGTCAGCATACCGAAGGTTGTTAATATTGTATCCTCCAATTTTTATGCCTGGTTCTGTGATGATTGTTCTTAGAATATTCTCGCTATACAGAGAAAAAAGGTCTGGAGATAGTACACATCCTTGTCGCACCCCTTGTTTTATAGGTTGATATTTTCCAATTCTATTTTCAACTCGAACTGCTGCTTCTTGCTGCCAGTATAGATGTTTTACAATCCTAAGGTCTTTGCCGTCTATATTGATGTCTTCAAGCATTTTAATAATTTCATTATGTTTCACCTTGTCAAATGCCTTGGTGTAATCAATGAAGCATAAGTAGAGATCTTTCTGTACTTCTAAAGCTCTTTCTGTTAGTGTTCGTAAAGCATAAATGGCATTGTGTGTTCCCTTTCCTTCAACAAATCCAAACTGTTCATCTGCTATTTCCATTTTTATCTTTTTCCTTGTTCTTCTCATGATTATTCTCAGAAGTAGCTTCGTTATGTGACACGAGAGGCTGATAGTCCGGTGGTCGTCACATTCCTTTGCACCTGGTGCGATCTATTACGAGTATTAATTTTGATGGTAAACTTGTATAATTTTGTATATGAATAATTTTATTGATTTCTTCTACATAATTTCATTGTCTTGTATTGTATTTCCCTGGAACTGCGAGCTGGTGTCCTTATAATTTTATTATTAACAATGTATTGTAGTAAGAAAACTCAAGAACTGAAACCAGTGATGAACATCACAACAAGCAGAGAACCATAGCAGGGAAACTCAGGCTAAAGCTTCTGCTTAACAGCTGCAGTTTTAATTAATAAGAACTACATTAAAACTAAAAACAATCGGCCAAATAAAGACCATATACTCGGCCAAATAAAGAGCATATGCTAGGCCAAACAAAGACCATATACTCGGCTAAATAAAGAGCATATACTAGGCCAAACAAAGACCATATACTCGGCCAAATAAAGAGCAAATGTTCGTCCAAACAAGGAGCATATACTCGGCCACATAAAGAGCATATACTAGGCCAAACAAAGAGCATATACTAGGCCAAACAAGGAACATATACTCGGCCAAATAAAGAGCATATACTAGGCCAAACAAAGAGCATATACTAGGCCAAATAAACGACATATACTCGGTCCAATAAAGAGCATATACTAGGCCAAACAAAGAGCATATATAGTGGGCGGGAAATAAGGAGCATATGCTAGGCCAAACAAAGAGCATATACTAGGCCAAACAAAGAGCATATACTAGGCCAAACAAAGATCATATACTAGGCCAAACAAAGAGCATATACTAGGCCAAACAAAGAGCGTATATAGTGGGCGGGCAAATAAGGAGCATACATTTGTCTATTATGAGAGCTGGTCAACTCCTGAAATAATTATTTGTAGATTCCTTGTTCACTCTCTGCTCTCGTGTGTGTGTGTTTGTCTGTGTGTTTGTGTGTGTGTGTGTGAAAAAAGAGGGGGGCTGACTGGCTGGCATAACGATGGTTGTAGGTGCCCGGGGAAAGCCAGATAAATTTCTCCACCACCCAAAAACCAGTAAAAAGTGTATTTTCTATATATTTTGTAGATCATTTATTTATAACAGTTTGCAAAAAAACAAAAAACCACAGCCCGGGTAATAAAGAAAGAAAAGTCTAGCCTTGACATCTTATTTAAGACAGCGTCCAGCTGTCACCTGGTACGCCACTGCAATGTGAATGTGTGTGAGTGTGTGTGTGTGTGTGTGCCTGCGTAATCATGCAGTAGCGTCCCAAGTAGCTACAAGGATACGTCTGCTGTCATTTGAGATCAAGAAATATCTTTGTTAATGTTTCTTCTTTCAAGTTCTTACCCCATACTTGTTTCAAAGTTTTAATCTATATTTGTTAACAAGTCTTGCTCTGTATTTGTTCCAAGGTCTTACTCCACACTTGTTCCAAGGTCTTGCTCCATACTTGTTCCAAGACCTTGCTCCATACTTGTTCCAAGGTCTTGCTCCATACTTGTTCCAAGGCCTTGCTCCATACTTGTTCCAAGGTCTTGCTCCATACTTGTTCCAAGGCCTTGCTCCATACTTGTTCCAAGGTCTTGCTCCATACTTGTTCCAAGGTCTTGCTCCATACTTGTTTCAAGGTCTTCTCCATACTTGTTCCAAGGTCTTGCTCCATACTTGTTCCAAGGTCTTCCTCCATACTTGTTTCAAGGTCTTCCTCCATACTTGTTTCAAGGTCTTGCTCCATACTTTTTCCAAGGTCTTGCTCCATACTTGTTCCAAGGTCTTGCTCCATACTTGTTCCAAGGTTTTGCTCCATACTTGTTCCAAGATCTTCCTCCATACTTGTTTCAAGGTCTTTCTCCATACTTGTTCGAAGTAAAGTCGTTCACATGGGTTTGCACAAATAACAGCAATTAAAAGGTCGTATCTTAATCATACTAAACCTTTTTTTTTTGTGTGCTTTACTTAGAATCTCTGAAGTTTCTGACTCTAAACTTTTCTATGAATTTTTCTGAAGTGCTCTGATCTGCTCTGAATTAGTTACACACTGATTTCAGATTCATTCCAGGTTCTTTTAACCCTTGTGTTGACACAGAACCATATACAAATGACCAAGCAAGTCCGGTATGACGAACCGACAGAATGGACTAGGTGGTAACGAAGATGACGACAAAACAAGATGATTACTGCTGGCCAGCCATTTGGCAGTTCATTCACGCACTAATAACTTCAAGGACCATATCTCTAGTTCTCGCGACAGCATAGGCGCTTCTCATCCTCTCTGGTCCAGATCCAGACATACACTGAAATCAAACTTCGACAGAAAGGCACATCATCTCAGGCGAGAACATTCATAAAAAAAAAACATCACATGCGCGGATTTTCCCAATCATGTGAACAAAACTTCATGAAACTTCTAGAAGACAAAGAAGATAACCGTGACATCCTTTGTCCCTTTGTGAAATTACGCCAGGCAAGAATTGTCCCCAAATAATATCATTATTAATTCCCTTATAACAAGATCTTAAGCCACACTTCTTCCAAGGTTTTACTTCATACTTCTACCAAGAAGAAGAAGAAGAAGAAGAAGAAGAAGAAGAAGAAGAAAAGCAAGTATTCAAGACCAAGATTTATTCAAGTCATAAGTCGCAATTACTTGACAGTTTATTAGGCTCATTTCTACAAACATATACTAACAAAAGTTGTATGACAATGAAAAAAGAAGGGAAAAAAAAGATTAAGAGAGTCATTATGAAGAAAACATGATGATCATGGAATTCATATTGACAGATATACTAATTCGAACAACTCTGCACTGGGAGCCTCTAGTGTCGCAGTATAACTCGAAGAGCAAGCAAGGGCCGAAAATAAGACGAAAGACACAAACCCAGAGAGACTAGACCATACAATATTCTTTAGTAGGACCGATTCTATTAGTAATGCTGGGTCTTCGTATTACAGAACAGTTATGAAGCAGTTAGATGCTGCCAAGGCAACATTTTGCTGATAATCTTCTCTCACATTCGACTATAGCGATATCAGACCTCTATCATCAACCACAGTAACAGTAAACAGCTTTTGAGACTGATAACAGAAATTCTGGTAGAATCAACGCTAAGGTTTGGACTCTCAACAGAGTCTTCAGGAATTTGCAGTACAAAAATATGGCTGTTTTAAAACTGGATTATAAAGTTAGTTTCCTGTGAACTTCCATACACTAACATTCAGTAACAGTAGACATGCTGTCTGTAAATCAAGGACAACGTCTTTTTTTTTACCTTCATCAACTTATCTGCTCAACTTTCAGTTGGATGTTTTCTTCCAAGAACTCCAAATGATGCATGAAGAAAGGAAAACTTGATGCAAAGCAAATGTGGAAGCATCTAGAATTTTCGAGCTGGCAAACTTGCGCTATTACTGTCAAAATGCTGTACATATTATAATACTTTTGGGGGTAAGTTAATTAGTCAGTTTTAATATCAACCAGCAGGTAATAAAACAGGGGAACATCTCCTGCTTTCGTATGCCAGAACACAGCGTTAAATGAGTTTTTAAGTGGCTTTCCCCGGGAATAATCAATGCTAAACAGGGAAACGAATCACTGCCAGGGAGAAGTATTTGAAGGACGGCAGAGCCTGGTTTATATAGCTCCCATCGTTTCTTTCGCTTGCCAGAAAATATGAGGTACAGAGAATAAGGTGTCTATCTATCTATCTATCTATCTATCTATCTATCTATCTATCTATCTATCTATCTATCTATCTATCTATCTATCTATCTATCTATCTATCTATCTATCTATCTATCTATCTATCTATCTATCTATCTATCTATCTATCTATCTATCTGCCTGCCTGCCTGCCTGTTTGTCTGTAATTCATCCACCAGTAAATGATCTGACTATACTATATATTCTGCTACATTTATTTGCCTGTCTGCTTATCTGTCTGTTTGTCTATCTGTCTGCTAGAAATGTCTGTCTATAACAATCAAAGTATCAATGCAGACAAAACATGACATTGAGAATGCGCACCACAGTACAAAAGTCATAAAATATGTCACTGTTTTATCACCATAATCTAAACTGTATGAACATAAATTAATCATTGAAATAATATAAACAATAGCAAGGCAAATATCCATAAAACCTAGATTTTTTCCGATTTATAACCGTTACATGAAATTACTACTGACTGTTTGTTCCAGTATATAACTGTTACATTAAATTACTACTGACGGTTTCTTCCAGTATATAACTGTTACATTAAATTACTGCTGACTGTTTGTTCCAGTATATAACTGTTACATGAAATTACTACTGACTGTTTGTTCCAGTATATAACTGTTACATTAAATTACTACTGACTGTTTGTTCCAGTATATAACTGTTACATGAAATTACTACTGACTGTTTGTTCCAGTATATAACTGTTACATGAAATTACTACTGACTGTTTGTTCCAGTATATAACCGTTACATTAAATTACTATTGACTGTGAATGTTCGTTACATTATATAACTGTTACATTAAATTACTACTGACTGTTTGTTCCAATACATAACTGCTACATTAAATTATTACTGACTGTTTGTTCCAGTATATAACTGTTATATTAAATTACTACTGACTATGACTGTTTGTTCCAATAGCTAACTGTTACATTAAATACTTCTGACTGTTTGTTCCAATATATAACTGTTATATTAATTACTACTGACTGTAAGTATTAAGAAATGTGGTAAGAGGATGTCCATTTAAAACATTTTTTTAAAAATGAAACTCCCAGTTCAGTCTATTAAAGTGATCATCTTTTGTAAGTTAAAATATAGGAGAGGGGGCAGGAAGGGCTGAAAGTTGACTTTAAATTTTAAAACCAAAAGTTTGAACCAGTAGGCTAAGATTTATACCTTTACTTACAAAAGTTCCAATCAGGCCTACTTTCTGTACTTCTGTACAGAGTAAAGTTTCTCCAAAATAGCAACATTTCTATTTAGATTTTTTTTTTCATACTTTGGATATTTCCGAACATGCAGTAATCAAAGATTACGAGACAATATGGGATGCGTGTTTTAAAATAAGGGACACTTAGATCGAAGTAATACGATTCCCGGGATAAATCCTTAAAAACGGGGATGTCTCGTATAGTACTGTTCGGGTGGTCATTAGAGTCTCTAATCTATAAGTATTCTATATGTCTTTATAGCAGTCATCATCACAATCAGATTGAAAGGAGTAGAATCGTTCAGAAACCATAAAAAATAAAGTAAGTAAAGGTAACCCTGTCATGCCTTAGAGGCACATAGGGATATGGTGTTGTGCCCATATTTTCCTTGACCTGTCAGCACACTAAAGGGTGATATGGTCAGTATCACGCCTGGCTGCCTTACTGCAGAAGAAGTCGGGTGCCCATTTTTACAGCTGGGTGACTGGGGTGCCGCCGGCCGGATTCGAACCCCCGACCTTCGCCATGAGAGACCAGTGCACTAACCACTTCGCCACTCAGACACCCATAAACCATGCCTCACGCATTATCTCAAGTTCAGGTCTGACCTAGTGGGGCCAGCAGCATTTGATATTACAACTGCAGAAAGCCAGTGAAACGCTCCATAAATTACATGTTTAGAATGAATAAAAACAGCCCAGTGTTGTTGGGTCTTCACAGGACATGACCCCAGCGAAAAGTTCTGCGCTCCCAGACACCGCTACAAAGCGGAGAAATTAAGAGAATCGGCAAACACGAAAATAGGTGAGCTGCCGGGATGAGGTATAGGGAGTGGAGAGGGTGGAAATCAGGACATAAAATAAGGAAGTAAAACTGTAGCGCCTTCATTCTACTTCCGGGTGTGGGGAAAACCCCTTCGTGACCTGTTTCGCGGCTGCTGTAGTTTTGTGTATTACAAAGTATTGACAAAGAGAAATAGGAAAACTATAGTTTAGTTCTGTAAATCTGTATTCCGTCAGTGTAAACACGGCTGGGTAACATTACGGTTATTAAACTTCATCACGCTTTCATCTCGTGTTCTAAGTACAGTAGTTTTCAAAGTCATGTACTTCATGCCCAGTTCTCTTAATATGTCTGCATCAATGTCTTCTGCTGGTTTTAGAAAAAGCGTTACTTCTCTCTCTCTCTCTCTTTCTGCCTCTGTTTTTCCCTCTGTTATTTCGTCGCTTCCTTTCGTGTCGCCCCTCCCCTCTTCCTTTTTTCCCTTCATTTTTGTCCCTGCTCTGTTTATTTGAACAAGTCACATGACTTCTCTCTTTTCCCCCTCTTTGTTGGTCTAACAAACTTCCTTGACTTGTCTGGTTTCCCCCCTCTTTGCTGGTCTGATAAAGTCCCTTGACTTCTCTATTTTTCCTCGTTTTGCTGGTCTGATAAAGTCCATTGACTTCTCTGTTTTTCCTCGTTTTGCTGGTCTGATAAAGTTCATCGACTTCTCTGCCCCCCCCCCCCCCCCGTTTTGCTGGTCTGATAAATTTGATCGACTTCTCTGTTTTCCCCCCTCTTTGCTGGTCTGATAAGGTCCATTGACTTCTCTATTTTTCCTCGTTTTGCTGGTCTGATAATGTTCATCGACTTCTCTGTTTTCCCCCCGTTTTGCTGGTCTGATAAAGCCCCATGACTTCTCCCTTTCTCACCTCTTTTGCTGGTCTGACAAAATTCCCTGGGTCCTCTGTTTTCCTAGCATTGTTGGTCTAACAAACTCCCTTGACCTCTCTGTTTCCCCCGTTTTACTGGCCTTATAAAGTCCCTCGATTTCTCTGTTCCCCCCCCCCCCCCACTTTGCTGGCCTTATAAAGTCCCCCGATTTCTCTGTCTCCCCCCCCCCCCCCAACTTTGCTGGCCTTATAAAGTCCCTCGATTTCTCTGTCTCCCCCCCCCCCAACTTTGCTGGCCTTATAAGTCCCCCGATTTCTCTGTTCCCCCCCCCCCCCCCCCCCCCCACTTTGCTGGCCTTATAAAGTCCCCCGATTTCTCTGTTTTCCCTGGCTTTGCCGGGCTTTCATCCAAATACCACGTGTTTCGCTACAAACTCACACAAAAGCTGACGTCTGCCATTGCATGAGTGACATCTGACGTTTCTGCCCTTGAGTGACAGGGTCTGTGTTATGAGTAGATGAGACTGACATGTCCGGGGATGTCTGCCCTCGCACACGTTGTCTTTGATGCGCGACAACACGCAGAAACCAGCTGATGACAGCTATTTCCTCTAACAACATTTTCCGTATCATTGCTTTTGTCTTTATTTGAGTGGATCTGACGTTGCTATGACAACAGATGTCCAGGTCCTGAATGCTGGTAATGTCACGTCGGACTTTTGTTTTCTGGAGATTACAGAGGTCGGAGAGTTGGAGAAAGTAGTGGTAGAAGAGGATAGTGTAAGAAACCTTTCACTTACGTTTTCTCGAATGGGGTCCCCCATCTCTTAGTGAACTAAACGACCCTCCAGAAACTTCCGTGGCATCGCTATTATGTATCATAACGCAGCGGTTCTAAAACTTTCTCAAGTCACGGACCTCTCGGAAGCCAGAGTAATTCACTGCCACTAACGCCGATTAAGCGCCTTGTTTTTTGCCTGATCTCCATCAAGACTTCTTTGGGTATTCTCGTTACGTCAGCGCTGATATCAGCGAAGAATGCAAGCAGAGATGCACTGTCAGGATTGGTACCGGTGCCCAGTGTACTTGTATGTGAATCTGTTCATGAACATACAGAAGCCTTCAGAGTTTTGATACTGAAAGACTCTTCTCATCTTTCTTTTAAACCTTGTATCCAACTCGTTTCTTAAAAGTAAAAGAAAGTGATCGAGAAGTTAATGGTGTAGAAGAATTTTACTGGGAAAACTCAGAAATTCATAGGGGTAAAAAAGGTCCAGATATCCCAGAGCTGGGATGACGAACATGTGACACGTGTATTAAAAGTTTTCGGACACGCCCGACAGTTTGACACTTGTAAAAGCACAGAAAAGTGTTAAATTCTTAGTGCTAGAAAGGGAGCTATATAAAACATGGTAACCAAACATGATGGGACCCTCAAAAAGGTCTCCAGTATAAGTTGATGAGTTTTGGACTATAATATAATTCGTTGGACAACGTGGAATATATATTTAGCAAGATGTGAAAATTTAACTCATACAACGTCACAGTTGTATTTTACACGACGTCAAAGTTGTATCTTACACAAAGTTGTATCTTACACAACGTCAAAGTTGTATCTTACACAACGTCAAAGTTGTATCTTACACAAAGTTGCATCTCTTAAACGCGTCTCCATTAAAACATCTACGAGTCTTCCCATAGACCATCTTCCAGCAAGGGAAGTAATGCGAAGTAGCAGGGGAGACGACCCACAACAGCAAATAATAAAAAAATACTTAAGTGACGCTGACATCAGACTCTGAGAAACTTATACAGACATATCGTCTCCTCGCGTCCGCCCTGATCTTCTGACAATCTTTTATCTACTGCTGGATGTGATGAAAGATAGGACGAAACTGCCGAAGAAATGTTTCGACTGGACGAAAAGAGTAAAGGGGAAAGAATAAGAAATTAATTGTTTAGAAAAAAAAAGGCGGATGACAAGGGCAGGCAAAGGGAAAGTCACTCCACTCCAAATCTCTCAGAGTTAACTAACTTTGACGTATAAGGGATACAGGTACTATTTCTAATGGCTCCTTAATAGGCCTGAGACGGTACCACCTGGTAAACATTGTTTACAAACACGCCAGAAAGCGCTAAGCAAGTTTACGAACAAATTGCAGGCTTAATTTTATAATCATAATGTTAGCACATTATTTGTTTCAGTCTGGCGTCGCGTGCACAAGACTAAGGCATTAATCGTGAACGTAGAAGAAGAAAATAACAGAAAAAAAAGAAGTAGCGAATTGTTTTAATAAAACAAAATAACATTGTTGTCCAAACAAAAGTGAACAAAATAAAAAGGTTATCCAAGCAAAAATGAACAAAATAACAGTGTTGTCAAAGGAAACGTGAACAAAATAAAAGTGTTGTCAAAGCAAAACTGAACAAAATAAAAGGGTTGTCAAAGCAAAAGTGAACACAATAAAAGTGTTGTCCAAGCAAAACTGAGGAAAATAAAAGGGTTGCCTAAGTGATTTTTGTGGGCGGGTGGCAAACAACTTAAAAAATTCACCATGACAACATGTGATTGCTGTCATACGAAATTCTTGTAACATATTGGTAACCTTTTGCTGACGTAAAGTGTTGAAGAACTGAAGATTTCCTTGTGAGTCTGCTATGAGAAGAAGGAAGCACTGAAAAAGAGTTAAGTTGTGCAAAGTGCAAAATAAATTCATATCATGATAGGAGCGCAGGAGAAGCGCAGCTGAAGCACGTTAGAATCTCAGATCAGAGGGAGTAGGCTTGAAAAATGGTTTAGAAGAGGTATGCATTGTATTATGCTAGTGATGAACTTAGAACATTTCATTATTTGTCCCCAGTAAATTGATGCTCGCGGTGATACAAGTTGATGTTCAATATGATACAAGTTGATGTTCAGGGTGATACATGCTGATGTTCAGGGTGACACATGTTGATGTTCAGGGTGATACAAAATGATGTTCTGGATGAAACAAATTGACGTTTAGGGTGATACAAGTTGATGTTCATAGTGATAGAAGTTGATGTTCAGTATGATATAAACTGATGTTCAGAGTGATGCAAGTTGATGCTTAAGGTGATACAAGCTGATGTACAGGATGAATCAAAAGCAAAAGTAGGTCAGCCTTCTTAAGTGTTATGATTAAAATACACATAGTTGAAGAAGTAACAAGTTATTAATTCCAAGAGTAGTGAATTACATTTATTTCTGTTTCATTTTTTTACTCAACATATTCTTTAAAGTGTTAGAAATTGTTTAATACCAAAAGAGATCCAGGACCACACAGACACGTTACAATAAACACATTCGCTATGTTGAGGGGGCATTGAAAATATTATAACAACAGGAAAAATAGAAGGAAGAAGATCAAGAGGAAGACCAAGAGAAATGATACTGGACAGTCTGACGGGATGGTGTGAGAGGAGATCACCAACTGAGCTGATGGCCTGCATGAAGGATCGCGTACTCTGGAGAAGCATAATAGCCAACGCCAGTCGGCACGGCACTTGATGATGATGATGCTATGCTGTTACTGGGAAATGTCTATAATGCTATGGTTAGCTTACAAGGTTATCAGATAACCGATCTTCCTTTAAAAACGAAAAATACCGAATTTTCTAAGCCAGAATACCCTTCCCTATTCCCAGAACGGCAAAAAGTGAGGGCCCCCAGATCCCCTCCCTCAACCCAAAAAAAAAAAAAGCAGCAGCTTTGTCTGTACAGAGCGCAGTCCAAGCAGCAGATATGCAAAATCTGCTCTAGAATGCTTCTTTCAACTCAGCTGTACAAATCTGTACCTGATTCAAGTGCTAGGAAAACTGTCGTGGTCAAATAGTACTACCAGCCGTCGAGGCTCCCACGTGCACATGGTTGTCAGTGTGTGTTAAGGAAAAATAAATAGGGTGTTTATTCACGTATAAGGGAATGTAACAGGTAAGAATAGGTGCAGGACAAGACATCCTCCTGGCGAAGCATGCAAGTTAAAATAGAAAAGGTGAGACTGCGCAACGAAACAAATATAGATCACCTGCGTGCAAACGCAGACATACGCAGTATACCGGGAGAAATTAAATAAGAGGAAAAGATGAAGAAATAAATAAAAAAAAAAACGACGCCTGTAAAAGGTCAACACATTCCATAGTGACTGACGCTCTGGCGGTGTGATGTATATCATACATGTATGTTCTTATTCTTCTTCTTCTGCTTGTTTTGAAACCCAACCAAGAACGTAACCCGCCCACGCATCCCCTTGATTATCTTCAGTCTCATCTTAGTGACACTGGATTATATGACACAAAGGCGGTCTTTATTGTCTGAATACTCCCCAGCCCACGTGTCAAGTCTGAGCAGGCAGGAATGCGGTCAAGACACACTCCCACATCACGGAGCCACGCGCGAGGCATCCTGCTAATCCACTTCCGCTTCCTGTCTCTGTGTTTGCCCGCCAAAACTTTGCTTGACCTTGACACTGGAATAGTCTAGAAATTGGTGGGTTTTCCCCTCATTTTGGTAATTCACAAAACAAACAGTACAAACACCTCAGTCAGTCATTTGCATGTCCCTTGCGGAACTTTGCCTCCCTAACAGCTCTCCTGTAGGCTTTTCGGTTGTAAGCAAGATGCCCTGCTGCTAACACATACATTCGCAGGCAATCAACGATGTCTTGCAGCCATCTTCGCCTTGGCCTTCCTCTCTTTCTTTTTCCCATTATGTACCCTTCCAATACTGTCTTCTCTAAATTATCATGACGTTTAATATGTCCAAAATATTTAAGTTTTCTCTGTTCAATCTTCTTTACTTACACAGCCTTCTTCAATATTAAGTTCTTGTAGTATGGATATATTTGTTCTTTTTTGTGTCCATAATATTTGAAGGACTGATCTATAGCTTTTACATTGAAAGGCACTTATGTGTTTCTCAGATGTTTTGTTAAGAACAGTTACTGTAGCATATATATAATTCAATAAAGTGTTCTACATACAGACAGTCATTGCTCTCTCCGACCAATTTCGTTCCGACGATCTCGTGGGAAAGCGATGTGGACTTAAAATCGAATTTCATAGGGATGAGTATAGAGAAATTTACTGTTACTAAACAAACATTCTTTATTTTAAACATAAACTACATTGACATTATTTGTACGCAAACTTTAAAAATAAGTAGTTCTGCATGAAATAAAGTTCTGCATGCCATAAATACGGGAAATTTACAGCAAGAAGCTCTGGTATGTTAGTGGAACCACGGTCGAAAAAACGAATCGTCGTAAAGCGGCACATCTGAAAGTGGGGACTATCTGTATCCCAGGCAACATACACATTATCTGCGCGGAGAGTGAAACGTGGGAAACAATGAAAAGTTTTCTTAAATCACAGATGTTCTTACATGGGACAGAAAGAAAGGTATTTTTTGATTTCTTCTGATGTAAATCTTCAAATTTTGGAGCATTTAGCAAAGCTCATTTCCTTATATCGTGTGATATTAATTATATCCAGTGTTCGTACTGATAATCGGAGGAATGTTTCATTCTGGTTAGCCAATACAGCTTCGCTAGAAGCTGGCGATAACTGTCAGAAATCAGTTAAGAGAAAGAAAATGACGACTGTGATAAAACTGGTCCTAATAATAAAGTATATAAGGGCTCAGTAGATAAGCTCAGTTTTACACAAAAATGGAAAGAGTGAGGAAAGTGGACAGAAACAAGAACGGCAGAAAGTAAATTGAGCACGTATAAATGAAGAACATACAACAATCCAATATTTCGGCAAAAGCCTTTTTCAAGGATCATATACATTAACAAACAACACAACAGATAAAATACCAAAAATAGATGAACAATCAAACACTTTGCTTTTTAAAAATAATCTTTCTTGTAAGAAAGACGGGCATAAAATGCATTTTCCTCACTCTTTCTATCTTCTTTTGTTCCCTATAAAACTGAACCATACATCTCCATCTGATTCATTACCAAAAAACAGTAAACTCGGACAGTCGAAGTGTTACCAACTCGGGCGGAATGCAACAGCGGTCAACGACCAGTTAGCTGCCTCCGTCAGGGTTGCTTACTGATTTTGCTGTTCATGTTCTTGCTTGAAGTAAACGTTGACTCTTGAATCTGATATGTTAGAATCACATCTTTGTGGTATTTCTGTGTTGTCTTGCGGATCTTTTTATACTTGTGAATCAGTGTCTATTTCTTTCTTTTTATTAAGTGTCTGAAGAATATTGTCTTGATTTTCATTCTGTGAATGCTTCAGAACGGTGATGAGTTCAGAGATCAATATATTGGTTTCATATTTCCTCGCTTTTATTTTTCTTACTCTCTCTCTCTCTCTCTCTCTCTCTCTCTCTGAACCTTAAGTGCCCAGGGCACATGGGGCTTCCTCAAGGGTTTTCCACAAATGCCTGTCCTTCGCCTTTTTTTCTGCTCTTGCCCAGGTGAGCCCTCTATTGCTCAACATCCTTTCTGCTGTTCTTCTCCATGTCTATTTTGGTCTACCCTTACTTCTGTTCCCCTGTGGTGTCCATCTTAGTGCTATTTTTGGTAGTAAGTTGTCAGTCATTCGGAGCACATGTCCCAACCATCGCCAGCGTCTTTCCTCAATAATTGTTGTCAGTGGTTTCATCTGCATTTCTGCTAATAAGATGTTATTTCTTATGATGTTTGGCCAAAATATTTTTCTAATTCTTTGTAAACATTTAGTCTGGAAAGAATTCAACTTGTTTTCTATGGTTTTGGTGATTTTCCAGCATTCATTTCCATAGAGTAGTACACTTAGAACATTACTCTTAAATATCCTGATTTTCATATTTATGCTTAGTTTTTTTATTTTCATATAGTCTGCAGCATTGCAAAAGCCTGGTTTGTTCTAGTAAGTCTGCTGTTGATGTCCTCTGTGCTGTCTCCATTTTCTACTACTCTGGTGCCAAGGTATACAAATTCGTTGACCTCCTCCACTAACTTGTTATTTACTCTGAGTACATTTCTGTTGTTCACATTTTGCTTCATTAACTTTGTCTTTCCTACGTTGATCTTTAGTCCTATGTTGGTTGCATTCTGAGTTAGCTTGTTTATTTTATCTTGCATATCTTTGTGACTGTGTGATAATAGACAAATGTCGTCCGCAAAGTCAAGGTCCTCCAGCACTGTGTCAAGGGTCCATTGTAATCCTCTGCGTTTGTCTGATGTTGCCTCCTTCATTAACCAGTCTACTGCCAAGATAAATAATGTTGGTGATAGTACACATCCCTGTTTCACTCCTGTTTGTACCCTAAAGCTGCTGGAGGTATGTTCTCCACAGATAACTTTGCACTGAAAACCCTCGTATAGGGCTTTGATTACATTAACTATTTTATGGGGAGGCCATGCCATCTTAGGATTTTTCACAGTGCGTCTCTGTTGACACTGTCAAAAGCTTTCTCAAAATCTATGAATAATGCATATGTTGTGCTATGCCACTCATTTGCCTGTTCTAATAGTTGTCTAAGTACAAATATGTGGTCTATGCATGATCTTCCTTTCCTAAATCCTGCCTGCTCTTTCCGAAGTTTTTCCTCAAGTGTTGGTACAATTCTGTTGATGATTATTCTGCAAAATACTTTACTGGTGAGTGGCAGTAGGGTAATGCCTCTCCAGTTCCCGCAATCTCTGAGGTCACCCTTCTTTGGTAGTTTATTTTTCTTACTAGACTTATTATATTTACCACATCACTATTTCATTCACATACAAAGATATCTAGACAACATAAAAAATGTGTAATGTACGAAGTCGCCATGTTTTAACTCAGAAACTACGGTAGGCCATAGTGTTCAAAATATTTGAATTCTCAAGGAAAGAACAGAACCACATAGGGGTAGTTTTATTATTACTGTGTATATTTGTTCCCTTACTTAGCAGTTTTTTTTCCTTATGTTGATCTTCATGTCATAGTTTTTAGAATGTGTTTCAATGTGGTAAGTATGCTTAATGAGATGGCTTTTGTAGTTTCTGATGACTTCATTCTAAGCGATCTATGTTTTTGGAGTTGTTTGCTGTCCCTTGAGGACTCCTTTCAAGATAATTAATATGTTTGTAGAGTTGCTTGCTGTCCCTTGAAGACTCCATTCAAGGTAATTAATATGTTTGTGGAGTTATTTGCTGTCCCTTGAAGACTTATTTCAAGATAGTTAACATGTTTGCGGAGTTATTTGCTGTCTCTATTGAGTGTAATATAAAAGAAAACCTCTTCTAAGTCAACTTGTAAGAAATAATGCCATATCATTACGTTTGTGGCCACGTTTTCATGACAAAATCGCTTTATAAATTCTTTCCGACTTACGACGTACTCGAATTACGATCCTCAGTTACAACCGTTGGTTTCTTAGTATATCTTTTATATTAAAGTAAGCTGAAATTCGTCATGGTATTTTATGATAGCATTTTAATTGTTTGATATCCAATGCTGTCTAGCTGCCTGATACAACGAACAGATCTGTTAAGACACTGATTATAAATAGCTATATTTCATTCATTCATTTGCATGTCCCTTGCAGAACTTTGCCTCCTTAACAGCACTCCTGTAGGCCTCTCGGTTGTGAGCAAGATGGCCTGCTGCTGATGCATCCAAGCTATAATAGCATAATGTAATTATGAACATCAGTATAAAACAATGTCACTAGAAGACTTACGACGTGGTCGCTGGAAAGGAACCACGTAAGTCGGGGAACGTGCGTATAGTGTTTTATCTTTTCTGTTCCCAGGCACGTATTGTAATGATTACTTAATTGTCATCTCAGTTACAGAAACACTAGGAAAACCATCTTCCTTGCTTCTTGTATGTTTTTATGTGCCCGAGAACAGTGAAAGTATTTCAATAGCCAACAACATCCTAACTCTGAAAGGTTTGGAACTCAAACATTTGGGAAATGAGAATACATAGACAGTAATTATCTCTTCGCGTTGATGTTTACGAGAAACTCTGACAGAAATAACAACAGCCATTAAATTTGGGATCTTAAAATCCCCTGAACATCATCCTGGTTATGTTCGCAGGAACTGTCAGACAAGAGCACTGAGATATGATGGCCTGAGCAGGCAGGATGATTTGCACGTAGGGCTCGCCTCATTAGCTGAAGCAGTTGATGTCTTTAATGTGTGTCTGTGTGTGTGTGTGGATAAGCAGGAACTTTAGCATGTGAGATTCATCTGAAGCGTTGAATAAGTCACATAGAAATTCCGAAATCTAGAAAATTTTAAAAATTATATTCTTCTTTGACTAGAATGTAGGTAATTTTGTCCAAGTGTACGCTTTATCAGTTTGATTTTTTTTTAACGGTAAAAATTGTCTAATTTCGTCAAGATGTTTAATGACCCTTCTGTCATATTGGCCTTGGCTTTTTCGAGTACTTCTTGCTACATATGCCTCGTAAACGAAAGAAAAGACTTAGGATGTTGTTCATGCTTTTAAAGAAGGGAAATAACAACAAAAAAAAGCTTCAGGGCAATGGATTGAAGTGGCGGGGGGGGGGGGGGGGGGGGGGAAGAAGGGATGAGACCCATTGTATTATAATAAACACAAATATTTAAGGCAAGTTTAACTGACATCTTGACGTGTATGTCGTCGTAATTTTAAGTGGTTTCACAAGGACGCCGCCTTTGTCTTCATTTTCTTGTCTTCGTATCCCTGGGTTTGTGATGCTGTGATTCATATTGTTTTGCCCAATTGAGCGCCCCCCCCTCTCTCTCTCCCCTCCCCCAACCCCACCCCCCTGCTTCTGGTAAGAGTGGCACCGTCTTGTATCACGTCCACTGTAGTAGAGCCACAATATGGCTCTCATTTGTGAAACCAGATCTTGGTTCGTCGGACGCATGGTCTGTCGAGCTGTCTTCCCTGAAAGACATCTGAAATATTACTGTTTACTACACTACTGTTTCACACCTATACAAAAATATTTTCTTCTTCTTCAGCTTTCCGAGCCAATAGGGCTCATTGCTACAGATAAAGTTCGCCTCCATTCCTCTCTATTCCTAATCTCATCTCTCCAGTTTTGGTGACACCAATTTTTTTATATCCTTTTCTATGGTGTCTTTCCATCTCTGTCTTGGTCTAACCCTTGGTCTTGTTTCCTTCATCTCCTGTACATAATTTTCGCTTGTCTCTTCTCTTCCACTCTTTTTGCATGTCCCAACCAGCGTAGTTTGTTCAATTTCAAAACATTTATAATTCGCTGGGGTTTAAATAATCTGTTCAGTTCAGTGTTCATTCTAGCTCTTCATCCTCATTTGTTGGTATCTTGTATGGGCCCAAAGATTCTTTTTAGGATCTTGTTATCAAAGATCTGCAGTTGTTGTTCATCTTTCTTTGTTGTACTCCATTGTTTTTGATCCATCCATGACGGCTGGTCTTATTACAGTTTTTGTAGATTATTATTTTCGTGTTATGTGACAGGATTTTGGATTTTAAAATATCTAGACAATATAAAAAATGTGTAATGTATGTAGCCGCCATATTTTAACTCGGAAACTATGGTAGCCCACAGTGCCCATAATGTTTGAATCATCAAAGAGAGAACAGAACCATATAGAGGCAGTTTGTTTTTGAAATATTCATAACTAGAACTAATACCTTTGTACTTTCTGCATGTAAATGTGAAGGTGAAGCTTTCGGTAGTGGGTGCTGGTAGTGATCCTGTAATCTTATCTTATATCCTTCCCGTGCCGTCAAACGTCACATAGGGCTCGCAAAGATCCTGTAATATATTTTTTTTAAAAACTCACTGCAGCCATTGATGTTGTGGTAGCTTTTTTTTCCAGGAAGAGAGCAGTAATCAGATATTTGGCGATTACAGCTGGTGGAGACAATTATCTGATTATAGCTGTTGGAGACAATTATCTGATTATAGCTGGTGGAGACAATTATCTGATTATAGCTGTTGGAGACAATTGTCTGATTATAGCTGGTGGAGACAATTATCTGATTATAGCTGTTGGAGACAATAATCTGATTATAGCTGGTGGAGACAACTATCTGATTATAGCCGGTCGAGACAAATTTTTGATTATAGCTGGTAGAGGCAACAAATTTATAGCTAGCAGAGACAGCTGCCTGATTATATGTAGTCGAGACAGCTGTCTAATTTATAGCTATTGGGCACAACTATCTGATGATGCTGATATAAACGACAAGCATCTTCTTTCGCATACATTCAACTCCACTTCAGGAAAACCCTACACAAGCTGTCTATAAAAACACTAAGAACTTCTACATAGAACACAATTCTAGGACACACTGAGAGAAAGAAACTGTTAGTTCTGAGGTGAAGACTACAGCAAACTAAAGCAGGAAATGGATAAAAGAAATTACAGTAAAATAAAACGACTCAATCCATCACTAAATTTAAAAAAAAGAATCATTAGGAGGGGAAAAGACCGGAACTGTAAACAAAGGAAGAAATATATATCCCTGACAGACGAATCAGAATATTGTCGGTGACAAGGTCAGAGGTCATCTATAAAGATCATGACATTAGTGGCGGGGAATCTCTCTCTCTCTCTCTCTCTCTTTCTCACTCTCTCTCTCTCTTCCTCTCCTAACCTCCACCCCTCCCCCCGGTTGGGCAGGATGTACGTGCGTCCATCTGCTGAATTACTCACGCGTCCTTCACCTCCACGCGCATTGTGCACAAATTCCCACGCTTCCCATTTGTTGTTGTTCCGTTTTGGCGGGAAACAAGACAGGGGAGCCTGACAAGGCAAGTTATATCTCTCTGAGTCTGGTTCATGGATATTACCAGATAACGGTACCTGCGTTGGTAACTCTGGACTCGATGATAAGGCCGTCCATTCAGCGAGTCATACGAGGCGGCTGTAACGTAGATAAGTAACACACAAACCTTGATTCTGTTGGGAAATGATATAACTAGGATGTTGATGGGGGGGGGGGGGGTGTCAAGGCTGATTTCACTACAAACATTATTTTTGGTAAAAAAAAAATTCCAGAAAACGGTCGGTCATAAGTTCATGGTTCTTTGTTTTGATATTATACTGATCGATGTACAGACAGACGTATAACTAGATGACAGACGTACTTAGAACGGAGGGAGGTAAATATATACGAAGAAATGCAGGAAAATGATAAAGAGAGATGATATTTTTTTTCCTGAAGAAATGCAAGTATACCGGGACTGTATTAAACGCATATACAGACATTCATAAATACATAACATTATATATAGAAAAAGATAAAACTGACAAATAGACAGAAAGACAGACAGACAGGCGGACAGATAGATAGATAGATAGATAACTGTACTTCACAAATTCAGATTTCGTAATGTTAGCTAAATAACGAAGTGTCTCAAACTTCACCTCCATGTTTAAAGAACGCAGTCAGTCAATCAATAAATCAATCAATTAATCAGTCATACAAGACTCGAAGTTTAAGACACGATCAAGAAGTTGTTAAGGGGACGCAATTAAGCAGTCTAGCACGAAGATTACTATTTCTCTCGTGACCCCATGAGAACGATGCTAGCCCGATATACCTGAAAACCGGCAGTGCTCTCCCTTATTTGTTTTCTTTACAAATTATAAATCTGTTTCTTGCACTCATCGGCACGCAGTACACTCCACAGCTGCTCTCTATGCTTATTCTGTTTTTTCCCCCTCATTTTTCTTCTTCTTCTTCTTCTCCTCCTCCTCATCTCTTTCCATCCTTATCGCACTCTCTTCACGCTTAAGACTTTCGAATTTCTCTCACGTTTCTATTTCAATATGTTTGTTATCAGCTTCCCAATTTTTTTTTCATTATAATCTCTAGACACCCCCCCCCCTCATCTCTCTCTCTTCTTCCAAACCCCCCCCCCCCTCATTTGTTGTATCCATGTTCTTCATTCCCACCCACACGGCACCAACACCAGTCTCAGATCTTGGAATGTCATAACTTTCTTTTCTGTTTTTTTCCCTTCACTCTCGCCTGTTGTTATGCAGGGGTCTCTGACCGTGGGAAAATGAAGAATAATACATAAAATGTACCCCGGCACTCTTCTATCTTCAAACTGCAAGGGAGGGAGCCCTGCCCTAAAACAGTAAGGAAATTCTAAGAGATTGGACACGCGAGAAGGTGCAGCTTTATAAGAGAAGAAGAAAAAACAGGTAAAAAAAAAAAGGGCGCGAACAGCAGGGTAGTCAGTTTAAAAATACTAAAGTTCACACATCCGCGTTTGTCTTCTGTCATGATGAACAATGGCCTTCCTGTTTTCTTCCTGTAAAATTTGTGCTGTTTTTTTTTCTTCTTCTTCTTTTTCTCTCCCTATGTTTCTTTATTTAGATCTGTGTTCACAACTGTTTATTTGCGAATTTTGTTGTCAGAAAGTGCGTATAATGTTTACAATTGTTTTGATGGATGTTCGTATCAGAAAGTGACTAGATTAATGAATGTTCACAACTGTTTTTTATGAGTGTTTGTATCAGAAGGTTACTATATTAATTAACGTTCACAACTGGTTTTTTTCCGATTATCTGTGTCAGAAAATGACTATATTAATTAATGTTCACAACTGTTTTTTTAATGGATGTTTGTAACAGAAAATGATTATATTAATCAGTATTCACACATTTTTTTAAAATGGATGCTTATATCAGAAAATGACTCTATTACTTAATGTTCACAATTTTTTTTTACAGATAAACATCTGTAAAATGTTCACAACTGTTTTTTTTAAATGGATGTTTGTATCAGAAAATGACTATATTAATCAGTGTTCACAACTGTTTGTTTGTGAATGTT
>CM019702.1:35248376-35288376 GCA_009760885.1 Achatina immaculata
TCAGTACTGAAATTTAATAAAATCTACCAGTGACCCAAATTCATCATTACACTAGAGTACCTTTAACCACTGTACACAGCAGGTGAAGGTCTTAGAACTATTAGGCTCAGCAGCTACTAACTGAGACTAGACTGTCAACGTTTCTGGAAATTTCAGCTATGCTCATTTTACAGAAAGATATCTCATTAACTCTTTTCCTGCCAACCACAAAATTCCTAAGAAGCATAAATTGTATTTAATAAGCATTAAAGTCATTCTATTTTTGCAGGGAAATTGACATTAATTATACCACACAGGCGGAGCTATATACGAAGTCGTTTATCTGAATCATGGTGGCAACAGTTAATAAATCATAACCGAAACTATGATAAATTTAGAACTATAATCTAGAATGAGTGATAAATCTAGAATGTCCTGCAGAAGCTATAAAGAGAAAAGTTATCTACTTTTAAACAATACTCGCCTACGGAATAAGAAAAATAATGAAATACAGAAAGAAAGAGGGGAAAAAATACTTCAAGTTGAAACCTTACGCTCTGTAGCTTCCGGATCTCATAACTGATTTCAAAATATTGATTTCTTTATTTAGAAAATGAGGTATAACAAGCCAAAACTTCGACTGACGAAATATCAACAAAATCTGCCCCTTGAGCAAAGCCTCAAGATCAATATCCATTGACGAAAGACAGCACAAACCTCACACAGATTTTTTTCATACCCGCCGCTGTAAAAGAGGAACCCAAGTTACGACTCCAGGTGAGTCAATCGGCTGTTGGTCTCTTTAGGTCCTTTATTTCTCTATTCCCACTCTCCCCCCCCCCCCCCCCCCCCCCCCCCATGATGCCGAAGCTATCCTACATGCCATCATACCGTAAAACGTTTCTAACATATTTTGTTTCGCTGAAGGGTTCAGGAAAGCCAACATTTTAAAGTTTGGCAAGTGATCCGCTTGAAAATATATCTCTTGAAGATGGCTTGCACACTGAAGGAACATTTAAAATTGCACCTCCACAATTTGTTCTTCGATGAATAAATCGTCTAATGATCTAGTGAAATTTGTTGGTTTACTAGTAAACTTTACATCTGTCGCTGTTAAAAAAAAAAGACTAAAAAAAAAAAGCTGTGGAGAAGAACAGACGGAACTATAAAAACAAGATTTGTAAGGGAATGCGTCTTTCTAATGGCATCATATGCCTGTGAGCCCTGGACACTTAACAAAACAGCTGAGAAACACATAAATGCCTTTGAATGTATATGCTACAGAAGAGTTCTTCAAATATCATGGACACAAGATAGAACAAATATATTCATACTACAAGAACTTAATATTGAAGAAGGTTGGCTAGTAAAGAGAATTAAACAGAGAAAACTTAAATATTTTGGACATATTAAACGTTAGGATAATTTAGAAAAAACGGTCTTGGAAGGGTGCATAATGGGGAAAAAAAGAGAGGAAGACCAAGGCGAAGATGGCTGAAAGGCATCGTTTATTATCTGCAAATGGATGCATCAGCAGCAGGGCATGCTGCTTACGACCGAGAGGCCTACAGGAGAGCTGTTAGGCAGGCAAAGTTCCCCAAGGGACATGCAAATGCCTGACTGACTGACTTGTAAATTTTACATGATTACGACTCCTTGTTACAATCTTTCATTTTTCTAAATACTAAATTTCTGCTATCACGAAACTAAATCTCATTTTTTTTCTTCTGAACCATTCGTTGCCACTTTTGTCAAATCATGTTAAATTTTATTAAACCTGTTAATTTCTTTTTAGTACTTCCAGAATCATTTAGCAGAAGTTCATAGATAATGGAGCAAAACAAAATACCTAAGGTCATACCAGAAGATACAGTTGTATACTGAAAGGTGGAAGGAGAAAAGAGCTAGAGGTAGACAGATGTAGATGGGAAGATAACATAGGACAGCGGACAAGATACAGACTGGTTGAGTGCACCATCAAGTCAAAGAAACAAAGAAACTGGAATGAAGCAGGCCTGATCTATCCTCTTCAATCTACACGTCTTTAATTTGGTTTGTCAGATTTTGGAAGTACTGCCACGCATTGAAATGTCAAAGTGAAAAGTGATTATAGGGACAGAGAGGGGTAGGGGAGGGGAGCGGAGGCCACATCGCCCACTGTGGGATCCACTGACCTATTTTAAGTAAAGCATGCCCATGCTGCTTCTTTCTGGTGTTATTCTCTAGCAGCCAGGTCTTAGCAAATATCAGTCTTCACAGACTATCGTATATTTTTCTCCTTGCGTTATCTGGCGGATCCATTGCCATATCAGGGGATAGTATCGCTGCGTTGCAGGGTTACACAGCAACAAACAAAAAAACCAGCGAGGTGGTTTATATCCAGATGGCACATAATTGGAAGTCATTGCATTTATATCCCCCAGCCCTTTTCGCATCCATATTAATTTATTCCACATTGCACAAACTTTTGAAATCTGCTGTTTTCAACATGTCACGTGCAATGCTTTCTGCATAGCTGTGATATATGTATCGCAAATGAATATGTTGAAAATATATCATCTTAGCTTTCAAGTGGGTCATTTTCAGTAAAATATTTGGACATTTTTAAAAAGACTTTAACCTCCAGTGGCAGACTTTCCTCGGGTCTTTCTAACATACGCCCTTTACTTTTGTGGTTAATAATCACTCGCGTACGTTTTTCTTTCTGGCCTGTTGTTATCGCTATTGCTGACCCATACCTGCTACCAACTGTGTGCCATATGGGCGAACAATAACAGTAAACCGACCGATCTGTCAAAGATGATCTCAGCACAAGTGCAAGAACTCCGAAGTGCGAATGAGAATTTGTAGAGAAATTAAAAATGTCCATGGGCAACTAGAAAGAAAATAAGACGGACAAACAAACAAACACATACACACACACATACACGCACGCGTACACGCGCGCACATACACACACAAAATCTTCCAGGAAAGGATCCTGCTAGAGAAAGGGCCAAGAGTGATCGATCTACCAGGAAAGAATCTTGCTAGAGAAAGAGCCAAGAGTGACCAGTCTTTCAGGAAAGGATCTTGCCAGAGAAAGAGTCAAAAGTGACCTATCTTCCAGGGAAGGATCTTGCCAAAGAAAAAGCCACGACTAACCAACGCAAACCAGTCTAGATCTTAGGGGTTCCATTGAAGGATTTTTGACGATCCACGGACCAACAGAGGAACTGGGTCTATTAAAAAAATCTCAGGATCATCTGGATCCGATTTCTTGCTTCATCTTTAATGAATGGTGTTCAGAGCGGTTCTCAGACCCGAAATGAGGCCCATGAAAAATAAAAGTTAAGAACCACTGATGCAGAATCCATGATAACCCTTTATTTTCTGCCCTAGGGGCGATATTGTGACTGATGTACCTCAGTCATACAAAGTCTCTCATGTAGGTTCACTTTGAACTTGGTATTTAAGAAAGCAATATTCTCCAACGTTTACTGTGAAAACTTAGAAGTCGATAACAATTTTCTAATTGAAGGCACTGCAACGTGATTTCGCGACCTTTCTGATCTAGGAAAAAAAAATATAGCTAATTCCACAAATTGTCCGCATTTTCTAGCTAAACAAGGGCCCGTAACTCAGCCCTGTTTCATCAGATCGCCTTCGTTCCCTGGTACCACGTTACAATGTTTACTCTATCAAATCTCAGAACATGTTGCTCTGTTACTTCCTTTGTGTTTTTGCTCTGCCCTGATAAACGTATTAAATAAATTTTCTCTCTTGGAAACAAAGACGCCCAAATGCGTGCCCGTACAGGAAACTTTTATCTGACCAATAATAATAAGAATAAGAATAATTATTATTATCTATTTCGATACAGAGCACCTCACCCTCTTGTCCCTATTCGCACTATGTCACTCCACCAAATACTTCATTTAACTCTCACTTCGTTAGCGAAGAAAAATCGGACCACAGAAAGGACAGCAGCAGAAATATTCTTTCTTGGGCTATAGTCTGAGGTTACTGCACTGGTTTCTCATGGCGAAGGTCGGTGGTTCGAATCCGGCCGGAGGCACCCCAGTTACCCAGCTGTAGAAATGGGTAAACGACTTCTTCTGGAGCTGGGGAAGGAAAGGCGGCCAGGCGTGATACTGACCATATCACCCTTTAGTGTGCGGACAGGTCAAGGAAAATATGGGCACTAACACCACATCCCTATGTGCCTCTAAGGCGTGACAGGATTACCTTTTACTTTTACTTATTATCAAGAGTGAATTCATCGCAGATTTAACTCTTCTTCCACCACACACTGCCTCTGTACTGTGTTAAAATTATGGTTTTCTGCACACAAAAAAAAAACAAAAACCCACCCTTTCTCAACTTAATTTTCGTTTCCAAGCAGTATGCAAAAAGTACTTTCAAAGGTGCCTCATCTATGTCTATGCTGGCGAGCAGATGCTCCATAATAGAGACATCATGGAAAATGTGCAGAGATCAGACCGATGAGCAAACAACCTGTCTCATGAGTGATCAGAAAAAGAAGATGGACATATGCCGGTTTGTGATGAGAAAAAACAATCAGAGAATCCCAAAAACAAGCTATCGAGTGGAACACAAAAGGCCGAAGAAAAAGAGGTCGACCAAATGAAACTCTAAAGAGGACATTGTTAAGAGAGGCCAGTTTAGTGGGAATAACATCCCTTGATGAGGTTGTAAAGCTCGCCGAAAACAGGAAATCTTATCAAAATACCATGCGAGCCCTATGTAACGTTTAACGGCACGGGAAGGATGTAAGATGTGAGGATGTTATTTGTTCAGTCCATCCACAAAACTCTCAGTTTACTGTCAGTTTTAAGACTTGTTTCTAATCCCATAAGTTTCTATGTAGAATGTGATAACGTCATAACTCATATGCCTTAATTAAATGTTAGTACTTCCTAGATCGATTCTTTAATCATTCGCTACATCAGACATTCAGAAAGCCCCTGTCTTATATAGAATTCTTTACAAAATAAATTTAAGGTAACTTGCGAGAAATTGGTACACCGAAGTGGCTGCGTTATGGAATACGCTTTGAAAACGGAAAGTTACTGACTCGTAAAGTTTGAAAATTAGAAGTGGTACTGGAGATGGAAGGCCTCGAAAAGCTATTTTCTAGTTCATTAGTTTGTTTACACGCAACTTTCCAAGAATATTTTTCTGATGGTTCGGGATATTTATATCTTAACGTCTCTGAATATGGACAGCGCCCCTTGAAGAAGTTAGGTGCCAGAGGGGGCGTCAGAAGTCCTAGAGTTTGTTTATGCTGACATTTATAACAAGAACAAAAAGAAGTCTTCCCTTCTCCGTCACCTTTCCCCATCTCCTACAGTAAAGAATCCGTGAACTGTGGCATCTTACGCCAGCTGCGCCACGGAGATTGTCAGTGACTATGTCCTGTAAATTGTATGCATAACAGAACATTAGTTGGTAGTTTCTCAAGGAACCTGCAACCCGTCAACCCCCCCCCCCCCCCCCCCCCGTCATCCCGTTCTGCTCGCGAGACCCTGGCTACTCAACATCACTGTTTTCACGCGTTTAGAAAGTCTTGGAAAGGTCTGTATGTATACTGAGGAAGAAATTGTGTACGTTTTTGTTCAGTTTTTCCCACGGCTGAAAGTTCCCACGCTCGAGCGAGCCTCCAGCGAGATGGGAAAGAAGCTGCTTACTGAGTCAATCCCAGAAGTGAAGCCACGCTTCGAAATTTGGAAGTCTCAAGTTTACGTCGTATTTTAAGTGCCACGGCAGGAACTTACCAACCCGGGTTGTGAGAAGACACTGGGAATTCTGCGTCTCTATCATTCGACGACCATTTGCTGTTTTCTTTATTGCTTTCTTTATACTTTTCTGGCCCATTTTTTCTTATTTATAATCGCTACAGGTACTGAAAGTTTTGTTTTTATTAATTCTGTTTTGCTGATTTTCCTCATGTATGATCTTTGTTTTCTTTTCTGTCCATCTTGTTGCTTGTTTATTCTCTTGAAAATAGTTTAAGTTTTTCTTTTTTACATATTTTTCTTTTATGGGTCATGCCGCCCTTCGTGTTATTTCGCTTTCTTATTGAGAAAGGTTCTTCTTCTTCTTCTTCTTCTTCTTCTTCTTCTTCTTCTTCTTCTTCAGCGTCCGACTTTTGAAAAATGGCTTTGTTTGCAGTTATGTGTATTTCGACCTATTTGGCACATTTTGGGGGAGGGGGGAGAGAGGGGGGTGATTGAATTCGCCTTCCCATTGCGATCCCTATACACTCTGTCTGTTATATACTCAGTTATATACTGTTATATACTCTGTTCTATACTATACACTCGGTCTGTTATATACTCAGTTATATACTGTTATATACTCTGTTCTATACTATACACTCGGTCTGTTATATACTCAGTTATATACTGTTATATACTGTTATATACTCTGTTATGAATTATACGCTCAGTCTGTTATACACTGTCTGTCACCACTGTAAGGTAGAACAGGCTGTCGGTTGTCTGTGGTTCTCTAACCCTGACTCAAGTCAAACATGGATCGCCAAGCTACCTCATTCAGCCTCAATATTGTCTTCGGCCTTATTTTATAAAAAAATATATTATTAAACGAAATTTGAGCATAATACGTATGGCAGAGATCAAATCTGTAGGATAAACTAATAGGCCAGTCAAAAAGCAACCGCAAGTCAAGGGACATAGCCACTTAAAAAATAAAATAAACTCTTCATATTTTTTTTATTTTGCGGTTACTTGTTGACTCCCTCTCGAATGTAGAAACATCATATGCAAAGAACTGGACCAATTTTTCATGGCTAATGAACACGGCTAAAGAGGCCAAATTAGTAGGAATAAAATCTCTTGATGAGGTTGAAAAGCTCGCCGAAAACAGGAAAACCTGGCAAACTAAGACCCCTGTGGGACGTTTAACGGCAAAGGATGTAAGATGTAAGAATGAACAGAATGGCTTGAGGAAAACTTGATTTCGTGGATGTATTCCAGGGATATTCTCTGATTACAGAAAGCGGCTTAATTTGGGTAATCAAGTCAGTCATTTCCATGTCCCGTGCGAAACTTTGCCTCCCTAACAGCTCTCCTGCAGGCCTCTCGGATGTAAGCAAGATCCCCTGCTGCTGATGCGTCCATTTGCAGATTATAAACGATGTCTTGCAACCATCTTTGGGCAATCAAATCTTATAGAAACCATCTTGGTTTATCGCAGTGTCATATGATTTCTATGATTTTATAGCAGGTTTCGGTTTGTAGGACGTTTATATATATATATGATCTTCCCGCCAGGTAGTTTATCAGACAAGAAATCTAGATCTATAAAACATTTTGCTGCTTCTGTCCAGACAGTACAAAAGGGCGGTAAGCAAGAATATAGAAACTACTTGTGTGTGTCAGCTGGTCTGGACCTCGTAGATAAATAGTTATGCCATTTGGGATATGAAATGCTATGTTCCTAGCCAGCCGATCTTCTTGAACCTTGTTCTGCCATCTCTTACTCAATCTCGTGTAGTCCTCGTTTACCAACAGTTTACCTTTGGCCGTGTCGTAAAGTGAAAAAGCCGTAAAGAGATTTTCATAGATGTATTTAACCGTCTTAAGAAAAAAGATGTTTTAAAACATAAAAATAAACTAGAGCGACCTGATAAATTGTACACAGACTTCAAATAGTTTTACATTAAGCAAGTTCTGTACAGTCCAAAAATATTTACAAATTTACAGTAAGAAGTCTTACTACTTCAGTAGAGGGAAGGTCGCAAAAATTAACTACCGTAAAACCGGACATCGGAAAACGGAGGCTATCTATGTATACTCAATATATATATATATATATATATATATAGAGAGAGAGAGTTTCTGCTAAAATTATTTACACAGAAGTTTCAGTACCATTTTGTTCCATAACAATGAGAAAAGACAGGCACAAACACATATATCTGAATGGACATCACATATATGCCACGCCTATACATGTCGTTCTGCTATGCAGTGGTTCTCAAAATTTTCTCTGCTGTTATTCCCTTGCCTCCTACTCCACATCTGTAACACCCACCCCCCTCCCTACCATTAAAGAACACCTTTTCCCCCCTCAACTGGTTGTGATGCTGTCTGCCACTCATTTTTCTCCTCTTCCCCCTTCCCCCCCACCACCAACTTCTTGAATGCTACAAAAACCTCAGAGGGGCCCCTCTGTTTATTTTTAGAACCACTGTGCTAGTGTTATCAGTATTAATTCTTTCTTTATTTACGTATAGGCTATGCATGTCTCCAGTTCTGTCTGGCTAGAAATTAAAACCAAACTAGGAGGGTTACCAATTTTACATGAAAACCCAGATTTAGATGTGTTTTCGGTTAACTTTCATTTATATAATCTGTATTTCCCCGAGCTGAGATCAGCGTTGTTTTTAAAGCTTTTAAATAGGTTGAGATATATCTGTGATAGGTTGAGTGTGGCAAAATGAAGAGAAAAGGTAAAACATGGGAAATGGTATGATGAGAGAGGGGAGAGAATGTAGGGTAAGAAGATAAACTTCATGGGAGATTACCTTTCTCGTTTCATGTGAAATTTCCACTTTCATGTGAGAAAGTCCCACTCAAGGTGAATTAGCTTCAAGTAGTTTCATTGTTGAGGACAGGAGAAGTGCAGGAGTGGATATCTGAGTGCATTCGCTACCGCCAAGATGTATCTGGCAGGCGGTGGTGATTGATACTTGGGCTAATACGAATCTTATGGATCTGAAAGATCTTAGCCGTGTAGACAGAGGTTTGTAGAGGTATTATGTGAACTGAAACAGACAGAAATGTGTAGGAAGATGTAAAGTAGTCATTACATTCACATAATTGGGTATTTGTTGATAGATAATGTTCAGAAAGGTTTGAGGAAAAGTAGCATTCGCAGGCACTAGGAGTTGAGAAGGAAAAACAAACAAACAAAAAACTGACTTTAGAGATGTGGCTGAGAGATCTGTAGCTAGCTAGAGTTATAGCATATTGGAGTTATAGCATCTCGGGAGGAGTCTGTCAAGATTAAAGTATGACTGTGCTGGTAAAAGTACGTACATAAATGGCCCTTATATAGTTGCACCAACCTTGTAAGAGCCACTCCAGGTTCCTGTATGCATGTAGTGGTAAAGATATTAAGAGCTGGCTCAGTTTGTAACACTAATTTGGGAAGAATCGGTAAAGTAAAGTTTAGAGTATGACTGTGGAGTTGAAGGAAGTAAGGGATGTCCCAGATTCCAACTTGGAAATAGGGAGTGGAAGTAAGAGTATGCTTGTGTTGTTAAAGGTAAGTAAAAGACGGCTCATTTCGCAGCACCAGATTGGAAAGAGTCGGCCAG
Source organism: Achatina immaculata (assembly GCA_009760885.1). Classification (NCBI taxonomy): domain Eukaryota; kingdom Metazoa; phylum Mollusca; class Gastropoda; order Stylommatophora; family Achatinidae; genus Lissachatina; species Lissachatina immaculata. The sequence continues at coordinate 35,257,705 of CM019702.1, forward strand.
GCTGGAGCACTGGTCGTGCTAGAGAACTTAAATAAGAGAAGTCTCAGACACATAGTGTTACTGTAAAATGGGTTAGAATATCTGGACAAATAGCTAAGAGAATACTGAGTTTTAAAAGCAGAGTAAAATAATCAAGGAGGTTCTCTCTCTCTCTCTCTCTCTCTCTCTCTCTCTCTCTCTCTCTCTGAACCTTAAGTGCCCAGGGCACATGGGGCTTCCGCAAGGGTTTTCCACAAACGCCTGTCCTTTGCCTTTTTTTCTGCTCTTGCTCAGGTGAGCCCTCTATTGCTCAACATCCTCTCTGTTGTTCTTCTCCATGTCTCTTTTGGTCTACCCTTACTTCTGTTCCCCTGTGGTGTCCATCTTAATCAAGGAGGTTACACCGAGAAAAATGACTAGGAGCAGAATGGAATCCTAGACTCCAATGTAATGAACAACCGCCTAGCTATGAAGAAAATTTAAATTCCTCACTAACTACCCAGGCAAGAAGAACTTTCAATTATATCTTGATCCGAGGCAGAATGATCCAGATTATATAAATGTTGGAGAAATGATTATTGGGAAAGCAGAAACATACAAATATCTAAGCACAACATTCAACAGAATCAACATAGTAAGCAAGGAAATTAAAATCAGAGTATAGATAGGGAATAAAATACACTTTGCCTTGCAACACCTGTTAAAATCCAAAATCCTGTCCCAAAACACCAAAATAACAATCTCATTCATTCATTCATTTGCATGTCCCTTGCGGAACTTTGCCTCCCAAACAGCACTCCTGTAGGCCTCTCGGTTGTGAGCAAGATGGCCTGCTGCTGCTGCGTCCATTTGCAGATCGTCAACGATTTCTTGCAGCCATCTTCGTTTTGGTCTTCCTCTTTTTCTTTTTCCCATTATGTATCCTTCCAATATGGTCTTCTCTAAATTATCATGACGTTTAATGTGTCCAAAATATTTAAGTTTTCTCTCTTTAATCCTCTTTACTAGCCAGCCTTCTTCAATATTAAGCTCTTGTAGTATAGATATATTTGTTCTTTTTTGTGTCCACGACATTTGGAGAACTCTTCTGTAGCATTTACATTCAAAGGCATTTATGTGTTTCTCAGCTGTTTTGTTAAGTGTCCACGTCTCACAGGCATGTGTTGCGATGGGAAAGATGCATTACCTTAAAAATCTTATTTTTGTAGTTCTGTCTGCTCCTCTCCACAGATTCTTTATTTGTTTTACTTTCTGAAGAGCAATAGATGTCCTCCTTTTAATTTCCCTCATTGTATCTCCATTATTAGTTAGTAGCGATCCAAGATATTCAAAACTCTCCACTTCTTCCAATTTTTCCTCATTGATATATATTTCAGCTGCCTTGTTTGTTTTGTCAGTTGTCATCAATTTAGTTTATTTCGCATTAAGATAGAGGTTCTGCTCTTCGCTGTTCTTACGGATTGACATAATTAGTTTTTCCATTCCTTTTTGTGTTGTGGACAGTAACACTGTGTCATCAGCATACCTAATCTCTGGTATTTCATAACCTCCAATAATAACAATCTACAAAACTATAATAAGACCAGCCTTCATGTATGGATCAGAAACGCGGGGTACAACAAAGAAAGATGAACAACAATTGCAGATCTTTGAGAACAATATCCTAAGAAGAATCTGTGGGCCGATAAAGGATAACAACAGTGGAGAATGGAGAGCTAGAGATAACACTGAACTGAACGGCTTATTTAAATCCCAACAAATTATAAATATCTTGAAACTGAACAGACTACTCTGTCTGGGGCATGTAGAAAGAATGGAGGAGAACAGACAAACGAAAATTATGTATGCCCAAGAGATGAGGGAAACAAGACCAAGGGGTAGACCAAGACAGAGATGGAAAGACAAAATAGAAGAAGATATAAAAGAAGTTGGTGTCACCAACTGGAGAGAAGAGATTAGGAATAGAGAGGAATAAAGGCGAACTTTATCTGCAGCAATGAGCCTTATTGGCTCGGAAAGCTGAAGAAGAAGAAGAAGTATATTTTCTTATAAATTGATCCTTGAATTCTGCTGAACTTTTTATGTGATTGTACTGCAGGTATAGTTTTGTAGATTTATTTCTTATTTACAAATTCTTTCAAATCTATTTCATCTCACTATTTCTCGGCGTCGGTGAGAGCTTTATACAAAGATTCTCATTGTTCGGGTATTCTCAGAAAATGTAAAAAAAAAAAAAAAAGTACCTGAAAGTGTTAGAAAACGTACTTTTATTTCTTAGATCTGGCCGAAAAAATAGGGGATTCGGTCCATGCTGAAATGTCTTGCCCGTTTAGTGTTCCACCTGAACTCTTTTCAACTCGGAACCTTAACGGTGATGAGTCGCAATCCTTGTTTTGCTAGCCACTCAAGCGTGACGCACGTGGTATGGCTGCCAACTCAGCATCGAAGCACGCTTGGTGAGTCCAGTTGGGAAAATGAATTACTTTGCACTGGCGTGGCTACCGAGTCACCTGGAGGTAGTAAACCCATAGGCTAGGGTACCCCGGGGGGGTCCAGATGGCAACTCCCGCGCACCTGAAACTTGTGCGTTCGTCTTATTATCTTCATTTTAATGACCTGTGCATGGGTGCTTAGATTAGTGATATTCTATGTCCGTGACTGTGATATTTCATGCCTGTGATTGTGATATTCCATGTCCGTGACTGTGATATTTCATGTCTGTGACTGTGATATTCCATGTCCGTGACTGTGATATTTCATGTCTGTGACTGTGATATTTCATGCCTGTGATTGTGATATTCCATGTCCGTGACTGTGATATTTCATGTCCGTGACTGTGATATTTCATGCCTGTGATTGTGATATTCCATGTCCGTGACTGTGATATTCCATGTCCGTGACTGTGATATTTCATGCCTGTGATTGTGATATTCCATGTCCGTGACTGTGATATTCCATATCCGTGACTGTGATATTCCATGTCCGTGACTGTGATATTCCATGCCTGTGATTGTGATATTCCATGCCTATGATTGTGATATTCCATGCTTGTGATATTCCATGCCTGTGATTGTGATATTCCATGCCTGTGATACTGCACCGCCACAGAAAGTGAATAAACATAAAAACTGTTATTTGAATTTGTTGTTGTTTTTTTTTCTTCCTGCATGTAGCCATTCTGTGGCAGTGTGTCTCGGACAACAAGCAGCTCATGGCAAAGATCACTACAGGCAACAGGAATGTCGTTTCTTAGAAGAACATTAAGGCATCTAAGATGACGACAAACAGGGACTGTCTAACAAAAGCAAATATTCAAAAGAATCTTACTTAAATCCACAAGAAAACGAAAGCCACCACTTAATAAGAATGGGAGAATTTAAAAATATCACAACAACAGGAAAGTAACGGGAAGAGAGGCAGTAGATAGCCAAGAGAAAAAAAATGTGATGGGTGCAATAAAAAGTTGTCAGCGGAGCTGATGGGAATTATCAAGGATCGAGATCTGAGCAAAATCGTCATCGCCTACTTGGATGATGATGATGATGATGATGATGATGATGATGATGATGATGATGATAATGATGATGATGATGTTTGATCTGTGCCGCTTACATTTACCTGTAGTGATACCTCAGATGTAAAAAACTGCCATGTCTTGTCTCATTTATTCTTCTTCTTCTTTTTCTTCCTCCTCCTCCTCTTCTTTTTTCCTTCCTCCTCCTTATCTTCTTCCTCTTCTTCTTCTTTCTCCTACTCCTCATCCTCATCCTCTTCTTCTTGTTTACAACATGCTCCAGTTCTGAAAACCCCACTTCTACAAGAGTATGTGGGGTGACCCTCAAAGATTTTGTGCTCAATCAACGAGATCCGCCCCAGTTGTTGGTCTCAGATCATGAAGATCTTTGCATATTTGCGCTACAGTAAAATCTTTCTATACGTTGCCATGTATAGTTAGATAATATGGCAGTGTTTGCCGCTAACGTTCACACACGCCCCGTTCTTCTATTCAAAATAACTTGAAAATGACAGATCTCACTATTTAATCTTTAAAAAAATGAATATGTCCGTACTTGAGTGACGGCAAGACTGTCTGGGCCGGCGAACCCAAGCTGACCCACGCCCCGCCTCAGTTATCCATCACTGCTCCAAATAACAGACAACGAGGGAGGGGGGGGGGCGGATCGCTATTGTTCCTCTGAGGGTGGAGTCTAATGAGAAGTACTGGATCTGTTTCTGCTTTTTGGAACACCAGAATGCAGGTAATAGATATATACACAATGCATTTCAGTAAAACCAGTTACTGAATAATAAACACTGCTGCGTGCAACATACAGCAATCTGTTGCCTTCCAGTAAATCTATGCTAGAAGTGTACAAGCTAAATTTGCCAGAATTAAAAGAGCTGAATTTCCATATTGTCGCAGTCATCGTATCACTCTATTTTGTAATATATATATATACTTTCATTAAAATATAGACCCCCCCCCCTACACACACACACAAGTTGTAACCTTACTAAGTTCTGTGTTGGTCAGAGCAAATATTTTCCTAGAAGACATTTGTATTGGCTTTCTTTCGAAGAGTTTTAGTCTTGTCACAACTTTGCTATTAGAGCACAGAGTCTATTATGCGGAACAATTTGGAAGGACATTTTCTGGTCAACAGTTCAGCTCCAGGGGATAGATGACAGGCGTTGATGGAGAGTGGTCTTAGCAAATCCTGAATTACCTAGAATGTTGTTGTTGTTGTTGTTGTTGTTTTTCTCGCACCTTCTTGGAACTACAAACTTGAGTTATTTACAGCTGATGCCGTGACGATCTTGAAACACAGAGCATAGAGTAGAGCCGGGGAGTGAGTTACAGGGAGTTGTTTGAATCCACGATGTGGTTTCCCTCCCCCCCCCCCCCCCGGAAAAAAACCCCGAAAGTTTGCAACAGGCACTACTTCAATGAAGGGCACTAATATCTCCATCATATTAACGAGGTTTCTGGAACAATGACCTTCAAGTAGTTCCTCGTGGAGGAATATGAAGTCCCAGGGGAGAAGCGGGCGTGGGGGTTGGGGGGGGGGGAGGGAGTTTTCCATAGGAAAAGAATATATAATGAAAAAAAAAACTTTCTGAATGATGATTTAATATCTTACGCCCTTCCCGTGCCGTTAAACGTCACATAGGGCTCGCGTAGTTGTTTGCCAAGATGTCCTGTTCTCGGTGAGTCTTTCAACTTCATCAAGGGATTTTATGCCCACTAAACTGGCTTCTCTTAACAATGTCCTCTTTAGAGTTTCACGCGGTCGACCTCTTTTTCTTCGGTCTGTTGTGCTCCACTTGATAGCTTGATTTAATATACAGGGAAAGAATTCAGGAGCAGCCCGGGGGGTGGGGGTGGGGGTGGGATGTGGGGAAGAGAGGATTGGGACGGTGAGGACCATTGTTCTAGAAATGTCATCATCATCATCATCATATCTCTGAACTCCCAACGGAGCATAAAGCATCAACAATGGTTCCTCAATCAGTCCTGTCATGAACAAGTCTGGATGCCTCAAATCATGTTTTCCTGGCTTCCTGTACTGTGCGTCTCCATATTCCTGATGTTCTCTCTTTCTTTTTTTCCTTGAGGTATAGGGGTGTTTTGTTCTTTCCATTCGTAATATATAGCCCAGCCATTTCCATTTTCGTCTTTCGACCTCTTTAGTAATGTCCTCAGCGTCCATTCTTTTGATTAGTTCCTCGTTCTTTACGCGGTTCTAGAAACATAACGAAGAATTATGATGAAGTTTTGGTCAGTTTTATGTCTGTGGACTTATTCACTTTCCGTTCAAACAGTACAGCACTATTTAACCACCGACCTCCTTACAACTGATAGCAAGGAAAGCATCAATGATACTCAGTGTATTACCTGTTGCTTCAAACCTAGCACTGCAGAAAACATCGTGTAGCGGACACATTTTCTTCGGAGTGAGCGCAACATTTACGCTTTGACCCAACTCACGGTGCATGCAATCTGGTTGTCGAGAGAGAGAAGGGATAATCTCGTTTCTCAAACACTTACCATTCACCGCGGAAATCCAGAAATCTTGCCCACCTTTTTTTTCTAGAACACAGGTATCGTCTGACCTTGACATGCGGCAGAATTCTTGATGGCAGGCAAACAACATAAAAATCAACATCTTTAGCTATTTTACCTGGGTTTTTTTTTTTTAACTCACCTCAAATCTGTTTCTCTGAATCTAACAATTTCCTGGTGAATGGAAAGTGTTGGTGTTCATGAACTCCATGAGCGTAGCTCTTCAATGTTTATTGCAATATTACTTTATCATTTTATACATACGAATCTGAAACTATTTTTCATTCTTTTCCGTGTTAAAATTGTTTCACTCTTCTGAGTTTTCTAATGATGGAGGCAACGAATGAAACCAGCTAGAAGATTGTTGCTTATTAAGCAATGACTACATTTTGGCAAAAAGAGAGGACGTGGCTGATGGGAGGAAGGCCGAAAGTGTGGATAGCCACAAGATCAGAGCTAACTATTCTCATACTAACGTTCCTTTAGTGTGGGAGATACTTACTACTCTCATAGGTCCGTGGGATTTTGAACTTCAGTGAAGGAAATGCGTTACTGCAAAGTAGGAAACAAAGATGTTTGTTCTAGAGTGACGGCTTAACGAATGTAAGTTGTGCAAGATGCTGTCTTACCTGTCCGTCACTGCTCCCTGTGACAGGCTCAGCCTGTTCAAACGGAGAAGGAATCATATGGTTCCCGTGGCAGTGGAATCTGCGGAAAAGAACTGCGCATGTCCCTGCTCTTTAGCTTGTACATCCGGGTAGCAAAGCTCCGATGCAGCCCGCTCCCCATTTGACTGAAAAGGTTTTTCATCTTCACCGTATCGGCTGCAGAGGTTACAGGTTAAGAAAAAGTAGTACTTAATAGAGAGAAAATATTATTGTAAAGAAAGAGAATGTTATGTCTAGCCGAATTTCTTATCAAATATCGTGTGGTTCCAGACTACCATATTCCTCCATGCAGCAGTTCTCGAGCGCCACGCGGGTTCTGCCGTCAGAGTGACATTGTTTGATAGCTGTTACTAGGAAATCAGACTTGTCCCTGTGGTTGGGGTTGCTGAAATGATTAGACACTGGTTTAGAAGCTTGCTGGGTGATGTCATAAAGATGTTTCTGCGTGCGTTCATCTAATCTAAGACCGGTCACTCCAGTATAAGTTATCCTGAACTTTCTGCAGACAGTGGCATGTATTATTTGCTGGACTCGCATGTGAATCCCTCATGGAATGTGAGGATAGTTCTGGAATTCACATGCGGGTCCAACAGCGTAACGTGTGCCACCTTGTGCAGAAAATGTAGGATAACATATTGGAGAGACCGGTCTCAGATTAGATGACCGTATGCATAAAAGATCTATATTGAGCCTATCCTACTCTAAGGAAGTGAGTCATGAATAATCAGCAGATCGATGAAAAGATCATTAGAGACAGCAGAGATGTGGTTCATTAGAAAAAAAAAGGACAGCTAAGATAACAAACAGGGAATGCCTAACAAAAGCAAATGTAGGTAGGAACCTAATTAAATCCATAAGAAAAATGCGATCATCATACATTGGACATATAATGAGAAGAGGAGGGCTTGAAAATGTTATAACAACAGGGAAGGTTAATGGGAAGAGAGACAAGGGAAGACCAAAAGAGCAACAACAAAAAAACATAGTCAGCACTCAGTAGCAGAGCAAAAAAAAAATCTCCAACTGAGCTGATGGAAAATCACGAAAACACTATCTCTTTAATGGACAACATGTTAAGACTGTAGGTAAACCACAGTCTCGGGCAAAACCACAACCACAAACTCGGAGCCAGGGTCAGAGGAAGCACGTGCAGCAGTAAAGCAATCGTGCTACTACTACCTGACTCATGAACTGGCGATAAAGCCGTCAGGCTGAGCCGGGCTTAATAAAGATAAATAACCGAACATAAATATTTACTACACCAGGACCCAGCTAATGGTCACTTAATATGCGTCACCCCCCTGGTGGAAGACCACATCATCCAGGAGGTTCCATGGCATCTCTTGGGCAGAAACGCTACACTACACTAAAAAAAAAAACGACCTGAGCTTGGTTAATTTTCAAAACGACAATAATGTAGTTAAGAAAAAAAAAAGACAGCAATTAACATTCCTACTTGTTCTGACAAATGAACGGAATATGAACTCTAAAACAGATAACCAGCCTAAATATGGTGATAGAAAAACATGCCTCTTTTTAATTTCGAACGATCGCTTCCACATCTGGTTCAATATTTACTGTTTTTTACTTGTATTTACTTGTACGAACTCCCTGTAACTGCGAGCTGTTGTTCTTTGCAGCCGATGTTGTAGAGATGTTGAGGCACAGCATCGTATCGGCGTGGGAGCGGGGTTTGGCGGCTACTTTTTCAGTTCCAGAGTACAGCTAAAAAAAGCAGGGGATGTGCAATGTTTCTTTAGCAGACTCCGCCACCGTGAGGACTATGGCGATCCCTGCCCCGTTAGCCAGGCTATGCCTGTTACTGGGGGTACCATGGAGAGGTGGGACAGGGTCTTCATCAGCTATGGGTCACTAACCCTGACGCTGGCATATCAGCTATGGGGCGCTGATTACTTTATCGGGCGTCTTCACCCCTCTTACTATTACTATTTTTAAACTTCAAAACATTTCTTTCTTCCACGCAGAATTTGCCGAAACATCGATTGTTAAACTTTTCACAGTGAAAATTTTAAAAAAAGGACCTTGAGTTTTTGTCACGGACCTTTATGTCAGATTCCGTGGTCGCCCGGTGGTCCGCGGACCATCAGTTGGGAATCACTGATGTACTCGTTCATATATGGCCGAGTGTTCATGAAAACATGAGAAGCACTGTTTCAACGTGATGTTACAATTTCTCGATTAAAATCCTTATAAATAAAATACAATCTTCTTTTCCTCATCTGATAAACGATATCTGCAATCTTATTTCCATTCGATTTTTTAAGTTAACTAAAAGTTTACGCTTCATCGAATTCTTTGCAAGTTTACTGCTCCAAACTGTAGGTTCTCTCTTCCATGTTTTTTTTTTTCCTTTCAGCCTTGGAAAACAATCATCGTGGTTTTACTGGAGAGTTTTATTTGGTTATACTTTTGTATATAGAGATGCCCCTCGATTTACGTTGAGTTTATGTTCCGATATTCCATCGTAGGTAGAAAATATCGTAAGTCGAATATGACTATGATATGAGATTTAAATAAGGAAATAAAAACTGCTACCACTGAATAATGAAGTAAATAAATTAATAAGGGTATCGCGTGCTGAGATCTTAAGATCAGTTTGATTCATTTTATGTAAATTTGGAATGAATCGAATTATTTGATTGGCTACACAGCTAGGTCAGATTTAAATATGTATCCGGGGCACTTCTGATGGCCAAGATACGAGGCAGTGATTGGTTTAAGCACAATTTGTTGAAATTGCGTTTTCTCATTGGTTTTGACGGAAGACATGACGTAACGTTAGTTAGATAAGAGATCATATAGTTCAAAGTGTGATTAGATAAGAGATTATGCAGTTCAAAGTTTGTTAGATAAGAAGATTATACAATTCAAAGTTTGATTAGATAAGAGATCATACAGTTCGAAGTTTGGTTAGATAAGAGATTATACAGTTCAAAGTTTGATGCGCATCGCTGTTGCAATATCGTAAAGTCGAAATATCGTAATTAGAGGAGAATCTATATAGCGGTGGCCCGAAAATTGTGCTACTTTCTGTCTAAGAAAACGGTTGGGAAGCAGAGTGATATCAGTTGTTATGTAGCTTGTTAAGCATGCACTCTATTGAGCAGATTCTCTCATGAACTGGGGGGGGGGGGGGGGGAAGGGAGGGTAAATACATGGGTTAAAGCTCTGTGAAGGACGAGGAATGACGCCGCTACCTACGGCGTTAGTGCTGATGACGACACTAGCCGGTGGCTTCTGGTCATCTGCCGGCTAGGCAGCAGAGCACTTTTGATTTGACCGTGTGCAATGATGCTAGTTCACAACTCGTACCTTAAACATCTCATGACCTGCCTGTTGTCATAATGTCACTTTTTAGATGTCATATTTCATATTCTTAAGTCTCATATTCTTAAGAGAAAAAACTTAAATATTTTGAACACATTAAACGTCATGATAATCTAGAGAAGACCGTCTTGGAAGGAAACATAACGGGGAAAAGAAAGAGAGGAAGACCAAAGCGAAGATGGCTGCAAGACATCGTTGATTATCTGCAAATGGATGCATCAGCAGCAGGCCATCTTGCTCATAACCGAGAGGCCTACTGGAGTAATGTTAAGGAGGCAAAGTTCCACAAGGGACATCCAAATGAATGAATGAAGTCGCAAAAAGAAATTTAGTTTATGACACAGAAAAGTCTAACTCCAGAGAAGTTCTTCAATATCGGGTCCATGGAATAGGTAAAATAAGCATAAACTGTGCGTTACTAAATATAACATATTTATTATATTCATTCATTCATTCATTCCTTTGCATGTCCCTTGCGGAACTTTGCCTCCCAAACAGCACTCCTATAGGCCTCTCGGTTGTGAGCAAGATGGCCTGCTGCTGCTGCATCCATATTTATTATATACAGCTCATAATAAGCTGCCTAACGAAGATGTTAGTGTACGGGTTTGTCATGGCATAGATCGGTGGTTGGAACTTGGTCGGATGTGCCCTAGTCACCCAACTGTAGAAATGGAAACCTAGCCCCCGTGGAAGCTGAGGGCGTGATACTAACTACTCCACCCTTCAGTATGCTGTCAGGTCAAAAACAAATATGGACACTAATACTACATCCAGTGCGTGTCTGTTTGGAATGATTAAGGTAACAAACTTGACTGCAGAATATGCTGTGTGTGTCTTTTTTTTCAAACTAGGAAAAGTTGATGAAGGATAAAGGAAGTGATTTCCGTCAAGGAATTGAAGAGCGGGCAAAGTTTGTAGTGTTGAATGCCGATATGACAACATCAGCGATCTGACAGACAATTATCTGGACTGTTTGCAGCGAGAGTTCTGGCCATTACAAGGTGGCGTTTTTATTTATCATCTGTTCTTGTCATTCTCTTTGGTATTTTCTGTTATTATTGTCTTCACACTCTGTTTATTTGTCTCTTACAGTGTACTTTTTTGGGTCTTAAACCAGTGTATCAATTTCATCATGAGAATTCAATAACTAAACAACTCATCCTTCGCTCATTCGGTTTTTTCCAGTCTTATTGTTCTTGTATATTTTCCTATAAAATCCCACTGTTTTCTCACGGGGAAAATGGATAATGGAAGACTGAAATGATCCATCTCTGCTGTTTTGATTCTGGAGGATTCGGTGACCTTGCCCAAACGTAATTGTTTTTGTTCGGCTTGTCCTTGTTCAGCGATGCTCCTCCACAACTTCTCTCTCCTGACAGGCGGTATCACTATCAGCGCTCACAGCGATCCTGTAGCAAAAGGTCTATGCTATATTCCAAAGCATATTCCAAAGTCCTTGGACTGGAGATATCAGCCGACTTCGCGATGCCTGTTAATAAAGAAAGCGGGGGGGGGGGGGGGGGGGGAACCACAACATCGGGAGCACATTTTGAAAATAACTCAAATTTCTTAACGCTGGGAGGGTTCAAAAAAAGTGCCGTGACAGCAATGATATAAACTTTGAGAGCAGCCAGACAAATTGCTTGGGATCTGTCATTTGCAAACAGAACTGCAGGAGGATATGGGAACTTTTCATACCGCTATATTTTATGGTGTGTTGGAAGTTATGTAGCACTGCGTGGGACAGAAGCAGTATGCGAGCTGCAATGTAAAATACAATTGTTGTTAAATATTGCAAACACATGGGTGTTATTGGGTGTGGGGTGGGGTGGGGGGTCCGGAGTGAGGACTCAACGGGCGCTATGTGTGAGGTTTGTAACCATGCAAGTATGTGTGAGATCTGTAAGCACATATTTATGAGTAAGGTCTGTAAGCACATATGTATGAGTAAGGTCTGTAAGCACATATGTATGAGTAAGGTCTGTAAGCACATATGTATTGTGTGATGTTTTAAATATATGGACCATGCTGAGTGCGAAGTTCGGAAAGTGTAGACTGTGCCATGTATTGGAGTCTGGAAGGTGTAGACTATGTCGTGTACTGGAGTCTGGAAAGTGTACTCTGTGCCGTGTATTGGAGTCTGGAAAGTGTACTCTGTGCCTTGTATTGGAGTCTGGAAAGTGTACTCTGTGCCGTGTATTGGAGTCTGGAAGGTGTACTCTGTGCCGTGTATTGGAGTCTGGAAAGTGTATTCTGTGCCGTGTATTGGAGTCTGGAAAGTGTAGACTGTGTCGTGTATTGGAGTCTGGAAGGTGCAGACTGTGCTATGTATTGGAGTCTGGAAAGAGTAGACTATGTCGTGTTCTGGAAAGTGTAGACTATGTCGTGTATTGGAGTCTGGAAGGTGCAGACTGTGCTATGTATTGGAGTCTGGAAAGAGTAGACTATGTCGTGTTCTGGAAAGTGTAGACTATGTCGTGTATTGGAGTCTGGAAGGTGCAGATTGTGCTATGTATTGGAGTCTGGAAAGTGTAGACTATGTCGTGTTCTGGAAAGTGTAGACTATGTCGTGTATTGGAGTCTGGAAAGTGTAGACTATGTCGTGTATTGGAGTCTGGAAAGTGTAGACTGTGTCGTGTATTGGAGTCTGGAAGATGTAGACTGTGCTATGTGCGATGTTTGAAAACTACACTGTACTGTGTATCACGATTGAAAGATATGTACTGTAGTATGTGTGAGATTCGGAACCTGAAGATTGCGCTACATGTGACGTTTGAAAGATCTTGGTTGAGATATTTGTGATTCTCGTTAGATCTCGGTTGAGATACGTGTAACGTTTGAAAGATCTAGATTGAGATACTTGTGATGTTCGTAAGATCTATGTTTAGATACGTGTGACGTTTGGAAGACCTAGGTTGAGATACACGTGACGTTTGGAAGATATAGGGTGAGAAAGGTGTGACGTTTGGAGCATCTAGGCTGAGATACTTGTGATGTTCGGAAGATCTAGCTTGAAAAATGTGTGATGTTTGGAAGATCTAGGCTGAGATACGTGTGAAGTTTGGAAGATCTAGTTTGAGATACTTGTGACGTTCGGAAGATTTAGGTGGTTGAAAAACGTGTGATGTTTAGAAGATCTAGGATGAGATACACGTGATGTTTGGAAGATCTAGGTTGAGATGGATGTGACGTTTGGAAGATATCGTGTGAAGTCTGGAAGATCTAACTTTCACGAAAACGTATATTTTGCATGTGGTTTACATTTCTAATTAAAAAATAAAGGGGGTGGGGGTGAGGTGCGCAGTGTGTTCGTGTTTGGGAGAGATGAAGGTGTAATCTCATCAGCTGTATAAAACTGGTTAGCACCGTATCCATTTTACACAGCGATATTCTTTATACTGGTGGTTACCTGATACTTCATTTGTATAAATGAAGCTTGGACATCAGTCAGTTTTTAAAGACTTTCTTGGATGCAGTGGCTGGAACTAGTTTACTTGGCATGGCTCCTCATCACAGTATGAGAACCGCTGAACGAAACTGATCACTAAGTCTAGCCTTTACGCCCGCTCGCCTGCTGGACTAGCATATGCAGACATCTGTTTCAATGTGTCTTCTTCATGGCCTGGCTAGCATATGCAGACATCTGTTTCAATGTGTCTTCTTCATGGTCTGGCTAGCATATGCAGACATCTGTTTCAATGTGTCTTCTTCATGGCCTGGCTAGCATATGCAGACATCTGTTTCAATGTGTATTCTTCATGGTCTGGCTAGCATATGCAGACATCTGTTTCAATGTGTCTTCTTCATGGCCTGGCTAGCATATGCAGACATCTGTTTCAATGTGTATTCTTCATGGTCTGGCTAGCATATGCAGACATCTGTTTCAATGTGTCTTCTTCATGGTCTGGTGAGCATATGGAGACATCTGTTTCAATGTGTATTCTTCATGGTCTGGTGAGCATATGCAGACATCTGTTTCAATGTGTATTCTTCATGGTCTGGTGAGCATATGCAGACATCTGTTTCAATGTGTCTTCTTCATGGCCTGGCTAGCATATGCAGACATCTGTTTCAATGTGTCTTCTTCATGGCCTGGCTAGCATATGCAGACATCTGTTTCAATGTGTCTTCTTCATGGCCTGGCTAGCATATGCAGACATCTGTTTCAATGTGTCTTCTTCATGGCCTGGCTGGCATATGCAGACATCTGTTTCAATGTGTCTTCTTCATGGCCTGGCTAGCATATGCAGACATCTGTTTCAATGTGTATTCTTCATGGTCTGGCTAGCACATGCAGGTAGCTATTTCAGCTTAGGAGAGAAATTTTTTATCTGTGCATCCCACCTAAAAAAAAAAAAAATTAACTGTCTAATCGTTTAATCCATTACAGCCCCGCCTCCATCCTCCAGGCTATTCAGAACCACCCTTAAAACAGAAAAAACTCGATGCACAGGATCGATCTCACCCCCCCCCCCCTTTCCACAACTTCTAAAAAAGGCTTGTCACTGCCTACATTATCGTGGTTTACATGGTACTCCACAATTTCACAATTTGTTAACGCGAGATAATCTCAAAGTTGGCATCCCTCTTTCATATAGAAATAACAGACGTGTGAATAGAAGGGGGGGGGGGGGCTGATATTCGTGAAAGGAAGATAACAACATTGTACAGGTCAGTTAGACCTGGTAAAATTCCATTCTCTCGTGACATTACACATCTTTTATTTTCCATCCATTTACTGTTCTAACTTCTTAGAACAAAATGTTCGAGTCCAAAATATAAAATGGTTTATTAGACCTGGGAGTAGAGTTTTCTGAAAATATTTTTATCTCAGAATTTATCTTGATAGTTTGTTCCTGTTCCAAAAAAAAAAAAAAAAGAAAGGAAAAAAAAGTGAAAATAACCATTTTCTCATTTTTTAAGTAGATAAATATAAAAACCACGTGGAGTTCCTTGTCATGTATGCTACACTTTACCTCGAAATAATATACGTACATGCAACATCTTTAAACTATTATATAACACATTTTAACTTCACTTTAAAATCAAGATTTTGCGTTTGATTAATGTAAGCTTCTTAATTCAGACGTTTTTGTGTCTAATTTTACTGTTCTGAAGTTCATGTTCTGGATATATGTCTTCTTTTTTCGAGTTAAACTACGTTTTAAGTAACTTTAGTTGGCTCAGTGAATAAGGTGTCGGTCTGCTGAGCAGGAGGTACGGAGTTAATCTTAACCATTATATAAGGAATCTGGAAATTTCTCATGAAAATGTCGCTCTCTTGAGTGTGCAGTCTGGAACTGTCCCACGGCGAGACAACATAGGCATGTGGGTTATGACCCAGTAAAGAGGCTCCCATACTGTCAGTCACTGCAGGCTTTTGTTCCCTTCCTTCGATAAATACAGTATAATACGTGACTGCTTTCCCGCATGTCATGAACAGAGACAAGCTTAGCGGAAATATGATTCATAGATGATCCATGGCGTCCATCTGTGTACACGATGCACTGACATAACTAGCGTATATTCTGAATATTAAAGAAATTCACAGAAGATAGGCTAAAACTGCAGTCAAGCAGACAAACTAATAATCCACCTTACTTCATTCAGCGTTAAAATTTGTGATAAACACATCAAGAATGCCAGACTCAAACTTAAACATTTGCGAACAGACTTCAGCATTGTAAGACTTAATTCACCCATGGCTTGAGCTATGTATGAGTTAACCTTTTTCTACAATAAATGATAAAAAGAAATTAGAAATAAAAGAGAAGCGGATCTAAAGGACGCAATCTTTGGACAGCTGGATAAATTAAAACCGGTTAAAAGTGTAAGGAAGACAGAAATGAAATTTCTTTGGACTTGTAATGATAAGAGGGAAGATAGAGAACTTGAAAGTTACCAGGAAAGTTACAAACAAATAGAAAGAGAAAAGTGGAAAAAAATACCTCAACAGGCGTTGACTATTTAGTATAGCAAAAGAGGGGGAAACAAGAAGAAAGTTATCTGAATGGGCTGGCCATGTATTTGGGAAAATAAAGGGAAATTACACGAACTGTTCGCGTGCTTTCAAGTTACATGGATTATTAGCGAGGATTCAGTTTGCATGAACTATTCGCGAGGATTCAAGTTACATGAACTAGTCGCAGGGATTCAAATTACAGGAACTATTCGCGTGATTTCACATTACATGAACTATTCGCGGGTAATCAGATTACAAGATCTATTCGCAGATATTCATGAAACATGAACTCCACTCCTGCGTGATATTTTCAGTAAAAATGAAGGAAACGTAAGTGGTTCACTTTAAATCACTGGCTCTTAACATACTTGGCCATGGACCCTCTTTCCGGTCCGAGGATCGCCGGTGGACACTCACGAAAATAAATAAATAAACAAATAAAAGCAATAAATAGAACCCAGAATCTGCTACGATTCTCTTTAATGGAGCCAATCTATTTGCGTGACTATGGGCTGCCAAAAATCCTTTCCATGAGCCCCCTAAGACTTCAGATTAAGAACCACTGCTTTAGATTCATACAGCGGCAGTTTTATTTCTAGATGTCTTTACCTTCTGTTTCTTAATATTTATCAACGATTTATTGAAAAAAAAATTACCTTAGTACATTAAAAGTGTAAGGACTACGACTGCGTCGTGGAGTTACTGTGTTTCATTAGTGAAAAGCAGTGTTGTCAACTTCGAGAGTGGGTGAGACGCATTACATAGCTTAAAAGACAATATGTTGTTAAAATTAGCTACATTAATGACACTAAATAACACTACACGTTTTTTTTAACATTCAGAATCTTCTAAATCTGCTTGTTTTTCTCCATGCTTCCTCTTTCCAGTTTCTAGAAAGAGTGCACCCCGCCAACAGACCATGGTTTTGGTAAAAATCAAGTACCTTAGGTTTCTCCTCACTCCAAGGTTACCAACCAGAGCGGAGACCTGACGACATCAGCGAATGGCAAAATTTCGTATTTAGCGAGACACTCCCCCCCCTCCCCCAAAAGAAACTAATCTCACGCGCATTCCTGGCACAGTGTTTAAACTTTATCTAACTTGAGACATGCCACAGAACTGCTAACCACAGTAGCCCTTAAATATTTCAACAGCTGATAACATGACAACCTGCCATGCTATCATTGCATCGGACACATTACAGAAATTCTTTCCACTTACAGAGAGCGTGCACTTAAAATGTAAATTCCTTGTGTTTCAGACTGGCGTCAAAGGATGGAAAAAATTGTAAAGCGCTTAATTAATATACACACGATAAGCTTTCAAGTTAAATGATAGCCAGGGAGAGAGAGAGAGAGAGAGAGGAGAGAGAGAGACTGGAGGGAGGGAAGGGAGAGAGATACTATATTTATCAGAAAGCCAATCTCCCGCTGACAGTTTCTGTCTATTTTTGCTCTTTGTTCTGTGTTTCTGTCTTTCTTCTGGATCTCTCTCTCTCTCTTACTCTCTCTATCCAGCACAACCTGTATTTTACTCTCTCTCCCAACCTCCTTCTCTCTCTCTCTCTCTCGTTCACTTTCTCTTTATCCGTCACAGTCTATTTATTACAATCTCTCTCATATACACACACACTATATACCCCACTATTACTTTCTCTTCTCACTCTGTCTTTTAATGTTTCTATCACTCTCTTTATCTCTCACATTCTCTCCGTTACTCCCTTTCTCTCATTCACTATCTCCCACAGTCTCTCTATTACTCTCTCTCTCTCTCTCTCTCTCTGTTATTCTCTTTTTCACTCTATCTCTCTCATTCCCTCTCTATTACACTCTCTCACTGTCTCTATCCCTTAAATCTTATATTACTCTCGCTTTTTCTCACTCATTCTCTATTACTTTCTCACTCATTCTCTAATACTGTCTCACTCATTCTCTATTACTGTCTCACTCATTCTCTAATACTGTCTCACTCATTCTCTATTACTTTCTCACTCATTCTCTAATACTGTCTCACTCATTCTCTATTACTGTCTCACTCATTCTCTAATACTGTCTCACTCATTCTCTAATACTGTCTCACTCATTCTCTATTACTCTCTCACTCATTCTCTATTACTCACTCTCTCTGTACTACTTTATCTTACTTTCTTTTACTCTCTTTTTACTATTCTCTATCTTTTTACGACTCCCCCTCCCCTCTCTCTATTACTCTCTCTCTCTCACTCTCTCTCTCTCTCTGTTACTCTCTCCTTATTTATTCTTTCTCAACCCTTTCTCTTTCATTCTCTCTCTCGCTCTCTTTCTCAATCTTTCGCTCTCTCATTCTCTTTCTCTCACACTGTCTATATACCTTTTATCTTGACCGATTCTCCCTCAGTTTGTCTACTTTCTAGTTATTTTTCACACTATAAAAGAGAAGCATTAAATAGATTTGCCGTTTTGCTTCCACATTTAAATAAAGAACAACAGTAAATAAATGCATACTTATTTAAATTCTGCACTTTGCAAGTATATTTTTAGCACAAGTAAGTAGACGTGAAATATTTTTTTTTATCGATGAATATTTATTCAAGTTTTATGTTCTAAAAGACTGAAATATAACGGTCCTTGTTTGATGTTCATAATATTAGTGTTAAAAGTTTTATCATGGTTACAGCATGTATGGCGGCCTGGTTGGCTGAGTGGTTAGGCGCTCGGTTTACTAATCCAGTGGTACCAGGTTCAGTCCCAGATGTGGGAATTTTTTTTCTGGCACGCACCAAAAACGGCCCCGGGGTTCAGCCTAAAAAAAAAAAAAATGGGTACCAGAGAAATCTGGGAAGGTAAATGTGGCCGGGCGTGATACTGACCGCAACAGACTTTCATATGCCGAAGGTCTTGGAAATACGGGTCTAACACCAGCTTAGCAACAAGCCGAGAACAGCGCATTGTCAAGATGGCGCTGGAGATATACTCAAAGGAAGAAGTGCGTCCTATCACCCGGTTCTTGTCCGTCAAAGGTCCGACCCCTACGGACATACACCAAGAAATGTCTGCGGTATACGGCGCAGAGTGCATGTGCAAGGCTTAAGTTTGCAACTGGGTTGCGAAGTTCAAGACAGATATGATAAGCTTGCACGACGCCGATCGTCCTGGGCAAGCACACAAGGGACGCAGTGCATCAGCGGATGAGAAGTCAGCTGGTTCCAAAATGCAAGTGCAGTACAAGCAATACTGAACAATAAGGGTGTTATTTTTTATGTACTAAATAAAAGTTTAGGGTATTTTGCATTTTCTAACTTTCATATAATTCATCCTCGCAAAAAGGGGGCGAAGCTGATAGCGGAATAATACAGTTATAGTACACATTACATCCTAACGAAATTTTAGTTCATATTTATCTGTTTTCGGTAAAGGTAAGATACAGACATATATAAATGTACTATGCGTCACAATAGGAGTGAATTCTGTTGAATTATTTACTATTTTTGAGCGCTGTATTCTTGTATTTGTATGTCACGTCTACTTGAGTTTTGTACAGGATCTGGAAAGACTGTTCTGAAATGCTAGGACAGATAGGTGAGCTCTACTCTTAAACAGCTCAAGAACAAATACGTTCTCTGACCGTCGCCGATTTATGTTTACAGAAACATCGATTAAAATAAAAATAGATTTTCTTAATGTTTTTATGTGCATGCGATATAAAACAGCAATCCTGTGTTGTTGGAAGTCCAAAGAATTTAAAAAAAAACAATTGAGAAGCTAGTACGCACTGAAAATGTTGGACACACCACTGCGCACCAACAGGTTCTGAAGTTTGTCATCACAAGCATTTCCCCTACAAGTCAACATATTATCTTCCTTGTGGTCCAGTTTACTTAGAAGCTCTCATGTTGTAAAGGAGTGTATGGTCACATCTTTCGTGCTGTCCTAGGGTCATGTGAACATTCACAGCTAAACTCTATCTGGTGGTCGTGCCATGACAATCTGTGGCACCTTGGAATCATCGTCTTTGACATTTACCACCGGAAGTGGAAATCGCTTGCTCCTGAAACATTTGGACAATCGAAAATGCTACCGACAATTAACTTCGAAGATACAAATTACGTCCGCTTCTTTATCATCCGTGACCTTCCATTGTTGCTTTCTTCATTACATTTTACTTCATTACTACCATCACATTTGTTGACCTGTTCACAGACCACAAAGAGTGCACGCCAAGATCTTTAAATCATTATCTAGGCTCAGGCCAGCAGGCAACCAAACACCTCCAAGGGAATAAACTTCATTTGTCAAACTCGCAGCACTGATGGGGGCAGGAAGAAGATGAGAAGAGAGAGAAGAATTCTTTCACACACAGTACTTCGTTACAGTATTTCGTTTCGGAGTCCAAGCGCGAGATTTTTATTTGCACTCCCCGCTCTGTCAAATCTTACTCATGGCATTCGCTACTCCCGGAAATCTCATTTATGTATCTTAGAGCAATTTTCCCACGGTCACAATTAGATACCACGTTCTTCTCACCGATTGGTTCGTCTTGACTCTAAGGGGCGTGGTAAGCAATGATGACTAGTCCCGCCCATATTTGTTCCAGATCTCAGGTGCTTGCCTCACTGCGGTATTTTTTTTTCAAGCGTGAGTATAATGGCAGGAACAAGAACCGAGCTATGTTTGTGAAGAGCGTTGCACTTTCTGTGATAATCTTTTTTTTTCTGTCTTTTACTTTTCTTCTTCTATTTATCTTCAAGTTCACCGAATTCTTACCTTTCACTCTGTTTTCCTAGTTCTGCTACTGCTACTAATCAGAAACATGTTTATATGAGAGAGAGAGAGAGAGAGAGAGAGAGAGAGAGAGAGAACGAACATAGAGAGAGGGGAGAGAGAGAGAGAGAGAGAGAGAATAAAAATACAAGAATTCATATTCGT
The DNA here is from genome assembly GCA_009760885.1 of Achatina immaculata. Classification (NCBI taxonomy): domain Eukaryota; kingdom Metazoa; phylum Mollusca; class Gastropoda; order Stylommatophora; family Achatinidae; genus Lissachatina; species Lissachatina immaculata. Next base: position 35,278,633 of record CM019702.1, read on the forward strand.
TCGTTACAGATATATAAGATAAACAACATTCTGAAAACTCGCGTTGTTCTTATCAGTGGCTGTTCCCACGAAGATTTTCTCTGTAGCCGAACCGAATCGAGTGTGGCAGTGACAATAACTCACACAAAGATAAACACACAATAATTGTGCTTTATAAACACGCAGTAGATCACGAAGCGGTCATTGACGAGCACGAGAATGTGGCACGACTTCATCAAAATCTTCACCGAAAACGATCTTCGGATCTGTTCAAGAGATTTACAAAAAATATATATATTTCTTCCGAATTTTAGAAATGTTTACCAGGTACAGCTGGTTTTAAAAGATATTTACCAGTATTTTCAAACTGTTGTTGTACATCCAAACAGTTTTTTATCTTATTTGTGAGAGACAATTCGTGTCAATATATCCTTCCTCAAACCAGAGTAAAAGAGTATTTTTTTTTTTTTTACTGAAAATCTTTTTGACGCTTTTGGATCAGTGGTACGTAGTTATGCGAGCGGTGATATGTATTTATATAGGCATTACTCCAGTCTTGTGGGAGTGTTTCGCTGAATGAATAATTGTAATGTGACGTGTTCGTGTCACTGCCTCCCAGAATGCAGCGATGTCTTGAGCAAGTTGACCAGCGTCTGGCAATGACACGTTCAGACTTTTCATTGCAGATGCTAATCTCTAAATCTAAGTCCCTTAGCATTTCCATGCCGTAGGGATGTGAAGCGTTAGTGCCTTCACATTTCTAGGCCACTACAGCATTTGAGGGTAGGAGTGCTAGCACCTTGCCTCTCTGCCTTTGTTTTCCCAGGGAAACCCCAGGTACCCATTTTTTTAGGTTGGGTTGACCTCGATGCCGGTCGGTCCGAAAAAATTCCTCCCCAGTGAGAAATCAAACCAGGGACCATCTGCTCGGTAGGCGAGTGTACTAACCACTAAACCACTGCGGCAGCCGTAGAAGCTAATAAAATCGTCAAAATATTCATGTGGCTGCTGATCATCTAAGGCCACGTCCACCATCGCAAACATCAAGACTGATAATTAAATAATGGATGTAACACTATTCCTGTTCCCAGGGTGAGACGGCCAAGGTCAGATCTGGGGCCGGAAGTTCGTGTCTTTTGATGCCATATCAAACCTTGACACCTACAGCTGGCAGAGCTTAAGATGCCTAGTATTACATCATGGGAGCGGAGAGGGGCGGTCAGAATATAAACAAGTTAATTTGATTGGTCAGTCTCTGACCACAGCCGCTAGAACTCGTGGAGAAATGTAAACAAATAAAAAGGGCGGGGAGCAGTTTTACGCTGGGAACTGAAGAAACAAACATCCTGCATGAAATTTGAGAATCTGAGAGAAAAAAGGTAAATAAAAGGGTAAGATTGTCTTTCCCATGCCACTAAGTCATAATGGGGGTAAGGTGTTTGGCTAGTGTTTTCCAAGACCTTCGGCACATGAAAGTGTGATGTGGTCAGTATCACGTCTGGCCGCATTTACCTTCCCAGATTTCTTTGGTACTCATTTTTAGTGGCTGGAAGAAGAAGAAACAGAAGAAGAAGAAGAAGAAGGAGGACTAACATATTATTGGTGGTAAAGATGATGGTAGACCTGTTACGCTATAAAGGAACCCCGGAAATATGACGGTAGTGACCACGTTTTCTATGGCCTGTTGACACACTAAAGGGCCATATAATACTTTACTTTCCCAGCCCCAGAAGAAGTCACGTGCCCATTTTCACAGCTCAGTGACTAACTGGGGCGCCTCTGGCCAGATTTGACCCACCACCCTCTCAGTGAAAGACTGCTGCACTAATCACTTCGCCACTCAGCCACCTGTGTACTACCTTTTGTTTCTGTTATTTTTGGCTGGTTGTTTTATGGTTTTGTGGCTAATTTTGCTTTCCTGTTAAAACTCTGAGAAGAAGGCAGGAGTGGAAGACATAATCACAGACAGATATCTATAAGAGGAGATAATTCAAGTTGAGTGAAGATATCAGAATCAGTCAGTGAGCAGTAGCAGGAGAACAGATAGAAAGAGTGCACGTGCGCTCAGCTTTTATTGCCCGGACTTAGCAAAGATTACCGGCAAAAAATGTGGAGTTATATTAGCGAATTAAAGATATTGGGTACTTGTTACTGACACTGATAGACGAGGATACAAGCTACTTTGGGATGGGGAGGGGGAGGAGGGGGGAGAGAAAGGAAGATAACGAACTATTTAGTAAAGGCAAAAAAGGAAGTTAAAAATAGCGGAAGATTGTTTTGCTTGGTTCCTTCGTTGGTAGGCTGGTTAGTTGTCTGATTGATTGACTATTTGATTGGCCGGTTAGTTAGGGTCATCAGCCATTCATTTAGACTTATATGTGCTGAAAACTTCCACATTCTCTCAGTATATATCACAGTGTATATTGACTCATATCACCGGTTCTTTTTTTATTTTCATTTTTTTTATATAAGCGTAATACTGCAACTAACCATATTTGGCTATCATAAACAAGGATGTCATGTCACTTTTGTGTGTAGGAAATTTATGTTTTATCAATTTTAATGAGAGTGCTGCAGGTATCTGAGAGGAGCAGTATATTTTGACTATCTAAACCCTACATTAAAACTAAATCTATACTAACCGTACATTAACATTAAATCTATTTTAGCCGTACATTAACACTAAATCTATCACAACCGTACAATAACACTAAATCTATCCTAACCGTACAGTAACACTAAATCTACCCTAACCATACATTAACACTAAATCTACCCTAACCATACATTAACATTAAATCTACCATAACCATACATTAACACTAAATCTACTCTAATCCTAAATCTACCTATACTATTAAAACTGACTTTAATTCTAATGTTAACCTTAAACATAACTCTAAAACTAACCCTAGTATGGAATCTAACCAAGACCTTGCCCCACCGCTTCGTTGGTAACCCCCCCCCTCCCCAGCAAAAGGTTTACCCTGGCAAACGGTGCAGGAATCACCGTAGTCCACGTGGTGGTGGAGTCTGTTAAAGAAGTATTGCACACCCCTTGCTTTTTAGCTAAACTCTTGGGTCGAAAACAAAAAAAAAGATACAATAACCTGCTCCTAACTCGACGCGATGATGTGTGCTTAGGCATGTTCACCACATCGGCTGCAAAGAGCATAAATTCACAGTTCCAAGAAGAAGAAGAAGAAGAAGAAGCTGTACCCCCTAATCTGTGAGGCTGCCTGTCCTAATGTTGTCCAGACTATTAGTTACAGGATTCTCTTACAACTTTCTCAGATTTTCTCACTGTTTACGCCATTTGCTAAACTGAAATTGCCAGGTAGAAAAATGTTGAAAGAAAAAAAAAAAGTTCCCTGGTGATAAGTTATCTCGTTTATTCAACTAACGACATTTTGTGTGAAGTAAAAAACAGATATCGGAGTATAATAAGTTCGGACGGTGTAAATAAGACTCAGGGTATATCTCTTGCGATACCGTTTTTTTTATGATGCCGATTACCGATACTTAGCTTTACATGGTAGAGAGATTATCCGGAAGATTGAAGTCGTATATGGCTAATGATGTTCACGGGAATCGCCACGATAGAGACGTTCCGCATTCTTATTAAAAATATTTATACTTCGTGGTGCTGTACCGTTGAAATAGCTCCCCCTTAAGACTTGATAGAGTTCAGTAATGTTTGTTCAACGTTGGTTTCTCTCCGGGAGTTTGTTCGTTCAAGTGGAAGATAAATTCGTCGCCGGCAAACATGGCGGCTGAGACTGTGAAAAGGGGTCTAATATAAGGGGCCCCACACCTGCACAGGGGAAAACACTCAGACTTGGATTATTCGGCACTGGCAATTATTGAGTTGGCTCCCCTGCAGTGTAAGCTGATATCGGCTGAGCTTGTGGGTAAGAAATGAACCGCACTGGTTGCCGACCCCCTGGGTGAAATCTGCGAATACATAAACAGTCTAGTCTGCATTTTGTTCCACAAGATTGGCACAGGCACCAGGCCGGGTCTTTCTGTTCGTTTAGCCAGGCCAGCCCTCGTTAATTCCCTCCCTTAGTTTCATATTCCAAATTATAGCTCGGAGAGAGAGAGAGAGAGAGAGGAGAGAGAGAGAGAAAGAAAGAGAGAGAGAGATTTGAAAGAGTTAAAGTTTGTTGGATCCCAAAGCTAGTCTGAGTGAGTGAGTGAGTGAAAGTGAGTGAGTGAATGAGTGAGTGAGTGAAAGTGAGTGAGTGAGTGAGTGAGTGAATGAGTGAGTGAGTGAGTGAAAGTGAGTGAATGAGTGAGTGAGTGAGTGAAAGTGAGTGAGTGAGTGAGTGAGTGAAAGTGAGTGAGTGAGTTTCTACCAATCTCTTTTTCATTATGCCTGTTGATGCCTGGAAATTTAGTAAAGAAATTTAACTCGCCTTTATTCTTTATATTGTCAGTAGTATGAGTGCCTGACACGATGTCATGCTGTGCTTCTTTGAAGTTGTCACTCCCACCCTCCAAGATCTGTAGTCTTCTGGGTCCATTTCTTTGTTCTTTGAAGATTCTTAACTTTTATATTTGCTATTCTTAACTTTTCTCAATTTTTCTTTATATATTATAACTTATTTATACATAGTTCTTAACTTGTGTATGATTCTTAGCTTTTTTAATGTGTAATTCTTAGGTTTTGCTATACCCGCTGCCCTAGAAATGTTTTCAGTCTTCCCAGTTAATGTGTAGCCTGATCTATTTCTGTTGGTACATGCTTCACTCAAGAATTCTCTCAACTTTCGTCTAAGATCTTTCATCTATAGAAGAACTCTTTTCAAACATTTGGATTCCTGCTTCCTGTCTTATTTTGGCCATTCTCCTAGTGATAAATCGTTCTGAAGTTTTATTTCGTTGATATTCCTTGTCTTCCATATACATCAATTCATCTTTTTACTTTTATTATTATTATTATATACTCGTGTATTTCTTCAAATGCATGAAGTAACAATGACTGGTAATGAGAATAACTATCTAAACATAACTGTTAGCCACTGATCCAAGTTAACATCTAAATAAACTGTAGTTTGAATCATTTGTGCCTTTAAGGAATTTACAATAACTACTGCTTCCCCCTTTTTTTTAAAATGTAAACTCAAGATACGTACATGATAGCCAGAAATTTTTCAAATCTTGCATGATTATTCTTTCCTAAAATGTTAACAACCAGTTTGAACGAGCCGGCTGAAAAATGCTGCTGTTTCGAATCCTTAGACGAACCGAGATGCTCAAAAGACATGTGTACATCACTGCATTATGAAGATTCATTGTTAGTTATATATATATATAGTTGTGTAACTTTGAAGAGGACATTATTAAGAGAGGCCAAATTAACAGGCATAAAATCCTTTGATGAGGTTGAAAGAGTCGCCGAAGACAGGAAAAATTGGCAAACTACTTTGCGAGCCCTATGTGACGTTTAACGGTACAGGAAGGATATAAGATATAAGATATAAGATATAAGATACAGTTGTGCGTTAGAGCATATATACGAGTAAGTTAAACCTGTTTATACTGTAATAAACGTAATACTAAAGTAACATAAATTGCAGCTTATTTATTAGATTTATAATAATTACTTGTCACTTTATGTTTTATATCTTTGTCTTAGAATAATTATATGTTACTTTATGTTTTATATCTTTGTCTTAGAATAATTATTTGTTACTTTATGTTTTATATATTCGTCTTGTAATAATTATTTGTTACTTTATGTTTTATATCTTTGTCTTAGAATAATTATTTGTTACTTTATGTTTTATATCTTTGTCTTAGAATAATTATTTGTTACTGTATGTTTTATATCTTTGTCTTAGAATAATTATTTGTTACTGTATGTTTCATATCTTTGTCATTAGGTATTAGGGAAAGTCTTCAAATGCTATATCGAGCCAGTATTACTAATTGGGAGATAATCATGGTTATTAACAACATTAACAACAACAACAACAACAACAACAACAACAACAACAGCAACAGAAGCAACTGAAATGTGATTCCTACAAAGAATGTTAAGAATATCTTGGACATCAAAAACAACAAAAGAAGAACGCTTAAGGGAAGCCAGTGAGAAATGAATCTTAATAAACACACTACGGGAGAGACAGTCTAGGCTTATTGGTCATTATAATGAGAGCAGGGGGAGTCGAAAATATCGTAAACAGGGGAAATTGGAGGCAGGAAAAGGGGAGGGGGTAGACTAAGAGAGAAAGTCTTAGATGGCTTGACAGAATGAAATGGGAGACCCCCAACAACAGGACCGAAAAAAAAAGAAAGATCCGAAACTGTGGAGAGACATGGAACATGATGATGATATGTTTTATATACCTATACAGGATAGCCGTTTGTCTGTTGAGAAATGGCGGATTAATACTGTATGCCAGTAACATATACTGATAAACAAATGTTTAAATCTCCAGCTTTGTGTCTCATTCGCCTATTCGGGCAAAGAAGATGCATATGTTCTCCGCTATGATTAACCTGTTCCTCGGCTTGAGATAGACGGTCTTGATTTGTTTTTCACCTTTCTATCTGAAGTAAAGCGTGGGACGCTGCTATTTGAAAGTTTACGAGGAAAAAAAAAACACCCCTCAAAAAAAAAAAACTTCAAAACGTAAACGATCCGACGCCAGCGAGCTCCCCCGTATCTGAAAATTTGATGTTCTTGAGAACGATTCAGGGCGATGGTGACGGCTGTTGACGATGATGATGAGTTCAAGGCGGCTGCAGAAGAAAAGCGTGGCAAGGGATGCGCGTGTTACAGAGCGTGTTTACGGAAACGTGATCACGCATGACGATCATGTAGGATTTCCCACGTCCGCTCGCGTCTGGGGTCAACCTGGCAGGAGTTGGTCGACTTATGTCAGAAGCTGACAGCGGCTTCTCACGAAATAGATACACGAAAACAAAGTGTAATTTTAATTCCATTAATCATGGACGTGAAAAATAAAACCCCCGGCCGAAGATTTGAAAGGAAAAAAAAAAAAAAATCTACCCGGCTGAGATTAAATGATTCCTTTCTTGGAATCTTGCTTCTTGATTTCTTTTGGCATCGACTTTCTCAAGCGTTTTGAGTTTCTTGTTATCATTCAAACATTTGTGTCGGTGAGAAATGTTCAGGCAGGAAATGGCGAAAACAAAAGTAACAGCCGTCTCCTGGTTATAGCTGTGTCATGTGACTCATTCACTCATTCATTTTGCATGTCCCTTGCAGAACTTTGCCTCCCTAACAGCACTCCTGTAGGCCTCTCGGTTGTGAGCAAGATGGTCTGCTGCTGATGGATCCATTTGCAGATCATCAATGATGTCTTGTAGCCATCTTCGCCTTGATCTTCCTCTCTTTCTTTTTCCCATTATGTACCCTTCCAATACGGTCTTCTCTAAATTATCATGACGTTTAATGTGTTCAAAATATTTAAGTTTTCTCTCTTTAATCCTCTTTAATAGCCAGCCTTCTTCAATATTAAGTTCTTGTAGTATGGATATATTTGTTCTTTTTGTGTCCATGATATATGAAGGCATTTATGTGTTTCTTAGCTGTTTTGTTAAGTGTCCAGGTCTCACAGGCATATGTCGCGATGGGAAAGATGCATGCCCTTAAAAATCCTATTTTTGTGATTCTGTCTGTTCCTCTCCACAGATTCTATAGTTGTTTTACTTTCTGAAGAGCGATAAATGTCCTCCTTTTAATTTCCCTCATTGTATCTCCATTATTAGTTAGCAGTGATCCAAGATATTCAAAACTCAACACTTCTTCCAGTTTTTCCTCATTGATACATATATCAGCTGCCTTATTTGTTGTGTCAGTTGTCATCAATTTAGTTTTATTGGCATAAGATAGAGGTTTTGCTCTTCGCTGTTCTTACGGACTGACATAATTAGTTTTTCAATTCCTTTTTGTGTTGTGGACAGTAATACTGTGTCATCAGCATATCTGATCTCTGGTATTTCATAACCTCCAATTGTTGTGGCATCATAATATTCTGTGTCTACATCTTATCTAACGTTCCTCATTATATTTTCCGTATACAAGTTAAATAAATAAGGTGACAATATGCACCCCTGACAATATGCACCCCCTTGTTTTATGTCAAACCAAGTTGTTGTTTCACCATTTATTCTTACTGCTGCTTGTTGGTCTAGATACAGCAGAGATGTTAATTGTATCAAAGGTGTTGGAAATCCCATTTTGTTCCCATTATTTCCCCAAAGTTTCTGGTGTTGTACACAATCAAATGCCTTTGAGTAGTCTATAAAGGACGCTGCGATGGTTGGGACATGTGCTCCGAATGACTGACAACTCACTACCAAAAATAGCACAAAGATGGACGCCACAGGGGAACAGAAGTAAAGGTAGACCAAAAGAGACCTGGAGAAGAACAACAGAAAGGATGTTGAGCAATAGAGGGCTCACCTGGGCAAGAGCAAAAAAAAAAAAGCGAAGGACAGGCGTTTGTGGAAAACCCTTGCAGAAGCCCCATGTGCCATGGGCACTTAAGGTTCAGAGAGAGAGAGAGAGAGAGAGAGAGAGAGTCTATAAAGGATAAATATAGATTCACAGTAAACTCTCTACATCTCTCTACTATTAATCATATTATTAGCCACGTGGCTACAGGTCAGTAAAACATTGTCATACTGATAAGATGGAGTCACATTTTTTAAAAAGTTGATCTTCAGAAAAAAAAAAAGATCAGGGTTAGGATAAATGCTTTGACTTCCTTCCTACACATGAAAGCGAATGTTGTGGTCAGAAACAAAGCCGTACCCTCCCTACAAGTAAGAGCGAATATGCTTAGAAACAAAGCCGTACTTTTCCTACAAGTAAGAGCGAATGTTGTGCTCTGAAACAAAGCCGTACCCTTTCTACACGTGAGAGCGAATGTTGTCCTTAGAAACAAAGCTGTACCCTTCCTACAAGCAAGAGCGAATGTTGTGCAAAAAAAAGCTGTACCCTTCCTACACGTGAGAGTGAATGTTGTGCTTAGAAACAAAGCTGTACCCTTCCTACAAGCAAGAGCGAATATTGTGCAAAACAAAGCTGTACCCTTCCTACACGTGAGAGTGAATGTTCTACTCAGAAACAAAGCTGTACCCGTTCTACACGTGAGAGTGAATGTTGTGCTTAGAAACAAAGCTGTACCCGTCCTACACGTGAAAGCGAATGTTGTGCTTAGAAACAAAGACGTACCTTTCCTACAGGCAAGAGCGAATGTTGTGCAAAACAAAGCTGTACCCTTCCTACACGTGAGAGTGAATGTTGTACTCAGAAACAAAGCTGTACCCGTCCTCCACGTGAGAGCGAATGTTGTGCTTAGAAACAAAGCTGTACCCGTCCTCCATGTGAGAGCGAATGTTGTGCTTAGAAACAAAGCTGTACCCGTCCTCCACGTGAGAGCGAATGTTGTGCTTAGAAACAAAGCTGTACCCGTCCTCCACGTGAGAGCGAATGTTGTGCTTAGAAACAAAGCTGTACCCTTCCTACACGTGAGAGAGAATGTTGTGCTTAGAAACAAAGCTGTACCCTTCCTACACGTGAGAGAGAATGTTGTGCTTAGAAACAAAGCTGTATACAAAACTTTTTTTTTCTAATCTGTCAAAGGTATTTGATAGAAACTTTTGATTCTGTTGATGTACCGAAATGAACTACGTGTGTCTTTATATTTTGAGAAAAAAAATAACTACTTAACATTCAAAATATTTTAATCCAGTGTTTATTTATAAATCGTTTTATAAACC
>CM019702.1:35293376-35328376 GCA_009760885.1 Achatina immaculata
GTGAGCTCCTAGCTACTTCCTGTAACACGAGACGCTGGGGCAGATGTGTCTTCCGTAGGCTAGCGGATGTACTACTCAAGATACCCTTTATTCTGAAGAGTGGCACTGGACCACAACGCCATGTAGCGGTCATTTCACAACTTCAGTGCCGCCTTTTCGTTAAAGCTTTATTTGCTTCAAGGTATTCTAAGGCTCATGCGCGAACACTTAGATTCCTTTTTCTTCTTGACGAGTTTATGAAAGCGTCCAAAGAGGAAAAAAAAAAAAACGGGCACGTGGTAGCCATCAAAATATGCCCCCGGCCAAAGAATAGCCAGTTGCTTTTTAGGTGAAACTAATCTCTTTTTCACACCATGTGCTTCTCTTTGGTAAGTTTTATATTACTGCAGCAATCTGCGGGGTCTGCAATCTGCGGGGTCTGCAGAAAGCGGAGATGTACATTGCAGTGTTGGATTTAGCTATTATTTGTAATAACTTTTCTGGGCGTTGTGTTTTCAAGCAGCCGAAAAGCTTGTGTAAACATCTTACGTCAGTCGTGGAAACAGCTGAAACTTTGGCAGCAACACAAGCAGGCTCTCACTGGCTGTTTTCATTGGCATAAACCTGTTTATCTTACTGGAAGCGACGACGGGGGAAAGTGTTTAAATTCATGAATCCCTGTCTCAAACTTGCTTTAATCAGTCTAACTATTAAGATGTATATATTCTGCTTAATAATAAGGTTTTCCCACCTTGTCTCATAATAACAATAATAATAAATCCTGCAGGATTTGCCTGACATAAGGGTGTGAAGTGTTAGTGATGTCTTATTTCCAAGTCACAGCCTAATGAGGCAGGGAGGCCACACCTGTCCTCCATTGCCTTTGTTTTAGTAGGGAAAATCCGGGGAACCATTTCCTGAGGCTGCATCGATCTCACTGTGGGTTCATTCATTCATTTGCATGTCCCTTGTCGAACTTTGCCTCCCTAACAGCACTCCTGTAGGCCTCTCGGTTGTGAGCAAGATGGCCTGCTGCTGATGGATCCATTTGCAGATCATCAACGATGTCTTGCAGCCACCTTCGGGTTAGTCTTCCTCTCTTTCTTTTTCCCAGTATGTACCCTTTCAAGGCGGTTTTCTCTAGATTATCATGACGCTTAATGTGGGTTAGTCCCAAAAAACTTTCCACCCAGTGAAGAATCGAAACAGAAGATCGAAGGTCGAGAGAGGAGTACATAACAATCATCATCATGTGCCATCTCCAGGATCAAGGTTGGCAGTAATGAATCCTCACTTCTTCTCTTCCTGACCTTGACGTTGCACTTGCCAAGATTGTGGCTAGATATTCTAGTATATTATCTTTCCATTCACATCTCTGTCTACCTCTCCTCTTTTTCCTTCCACCTTACATTATAGTATGGTCTTCATTATGTCTCTATACTGTAACTGTAAAAAAAAGACGCCTAGCTCTGTTGCAGGTCCTGGAGTGTGGCTTCATTACTCTGGGGCATGCCCACGGTGTTCAGCCTTTGACATCAGGACTTCCTTCAGTGTGGTTAGGGAGATGACTCCAGTGTTGTCTCAATTGTGTGTTGCCCGTGATCTAACATTTAGTTTATATGTAGGTCCCTTTATGTATGCCTCTATACATAGCAATAATACTAACAATCATAATAACAATAATACCAATCATAATAATATTATTATTAGAATGCGTGGTCTCTTTTATCTACTTATTTCACATAAGTTTATTTATATTTAAGTTTCTCTGTCTTTCGTGTCAGTTATAAAACTGGTCCTCGTTATTTGTTCTATTAACCATAATACACAATGTCACTGAAATCAGATGTATGCTGTTAAACTGCCCGTACGAGTAATATTTCGACCTAAGAGCACTGTCAGAAAATAACATCTTTTCACCTATAAATGCCCAATGAAATATTAGAGGCTTTATTTTCCGGGGTGTTCAGTTGTCGGAGTGGCGGCATTCAGGAAAGGCAGGGGATGCCTATTTTCACTCGAACATCTGGAGCGCCCTAGGAGCCGGGGAGAGAGGGACAATGATACACTGTCTTCCTAACAAATTTTTGCTTTTCTTCCGCCCTTCTTCGAAATACAAAAGTGGGACAAACATTCAGAAGGAAAAATAAAAAGTTCACTAGAATTAATAAACTAGAAATTCTGGCATACTAGAAGAAGAAAAAAAAATTAGAATGTTCATAGAAATGTTTTCTTTAAAACGGAGAACATTACCTGGATGATTATCGCTTTCCACGTGATAAGGAAAAAAAAATTACAATTGAGTGATGTTACAGGTGAAGCATCACACCTCGTAACTGGCAGGAAGTCATTCCCCAGTACTAGGTGAGGACGGAACTTTGAGAACATAGAAAAAAAAAGTTCATTTAAATTCTGAACCAAAACTGTATTGGTAACGGCGAATAAACTGAGAATGCAGGAATGAATTCTGCTCTTAACAAGAGGTTCAATTCTAACTAACAGGGCAGAGTTCATGGTGATCGGCTTGGCCGTGCTGCCTGCAGAGAAGATGGCTTTTCTGAGGGTCTGCTCTGAGAGCTAAAGTAAAGCCGTAACTCACTCTCAGTTCTATATGACCCTTGGTTTCCAGCAACTTCACCGCGCCGGCTACTAGAACATCCTGCTGACCGCTCCAGTATCATCACTATGCCGGCTGCTAGAACATCCTGCTGACAGCGCTAGAATGATCACAACACCGGCTACTAGAATATCCTGCTGACAGCTCTAGAATGATCACAGAGCCGGCTGCTAGAACATCCTGCTGACAGTTCTAGAATCATCACAACACCGGGTACTAAAATATCCTGCTGACAGCTCTAGAATCATCACAACACCGGCTTGTAGAACATCCTGGTGACAGCTCCAGAATAATCACAGCACCGGGTACTAGAACATCCTGCTAACAGCTCCAGTAAGATAAAATATCTCTTAAGTTTAAATAAAAGCGGAATATTTGAAAGTGAATGACCTAAATTTCCATTAATCACTGACGCACCTCGTGCGGTGTGTCAGATCGACCCGACCTTGACAGGTCGCAATCATTTTAAGGGGGGGGGGCCTTGAAAATTATTTTTATGACCCCTCTGTCTATCACATCTGTTAACTGCTTGAAATTTACCTTTTTTTGCTAGTATATATGAATGTTATTGATCGATATCCACTGCTCAGGCAAGGTCTGGTGCGAATTGGCCACAGACCTTCCAAGATTGTTACGATATTCCACTGTAGACTCAGGCCGTTGCTCTGGAGTTTGTTCAGGGTAGAAGATAAACAAACTTCAAAAAAAGGGAGTCACCACATACATAAACTTCCATTGTTTCCAGCCAGATTTGATCTTGCAAACATTCTCCGCTCTCAAAGGGAGCTTAGAAAAATATGCCAACCGGAGGAAAGGTGGCCGGAGGTCACGGATGGTTTCTGGGTGGTCTGACGTGTTATGTAACTTTTAGAATTGCGTGTTTTTGTGATGTGTGTGAGAGTGTGTCGGTTATGGGGGGAGGGGGGAGGAGGAGAGGGTGAAAGGAGGGATGAGAGGGTTGTAGGAAGGATGACTGTTGAACTGTTACGCTGTTAATATGTGAGCTTCTAAGTGTTACATCTCCCGTAGTGTTTATCACATGATGATGACAGGTGTACTTTAAATAGTATACTATACGCTTATCTATACGTACTAAATAGTACTGTGGTTAAAAAAAGAACAAGCTCATAAGCACTGTTTTTTTTTTTGGTAGGTTCCAAACTATATACATATACATTTATAGATTCTCAACTGTCTATATTTTTTTGTTGTTGCTAATTTCTAATTTTCTAGTGTCTATATTTTTGTTAGGTTATAAACTGACTGTACTTTTTTGCTAGGTTATAATTTGTATATACAGTTTTTCTAGGTTATATATATATATATATATATATATATATATATATATATATAGTTCAGTTCTAAATTGTCTATATTTTTTTTTACTATGGGTCGCAATGGAACCCGAACCCGGTTCCAAAAATAAACCGAGCCGAAGTCGGATGTGTTGGGCCAAAAAGACCATACCTGTGGCACATTGCAGCCAATGCTTTTGTTGGGACTTCTGAGAGCACAGTTTAGAAGACGGGTTGATACCATGCCAGTCACATGCAGTGCAAGTTCTTGACTTCACTTCAGTCCCTAAACAGTTTCAGCAGCCTGATCTGGCGCAGCCTGTTTTCTAGTATTCTTTTGATAACAAAGTCAGCTTGTGTATCACGGTCTTGTAACATATGCCTGGATTAGACAAAATCAAATACATTTTCAAGTTCCTTTCCTCATACGTAATTTTCTAGTAATAAGACTGCCTTTTCTACCTCGGTCTATTTATTTCAAACTTTCAAAAGCAGCAAATGGTACACCTGTCTTGTTTGCTTTGCATGTCTTCTGTGATTCGTCCTGTCAAGAGCCTGTTTGTGTTTCTCTTTCAAGTAGCCATGCTACAGCAGAAACTGTTTGTTTACACGAGGCAGTTATTTGGACAAGTTCAACAACTCAACGCCTCCAAAGTGAAGACCTTTAGCACAGCCCACGCCATCTTTCTCCCCTACTCGCTTTGGTCTCGTTTTTTTTTTGCTTTTTAGACCTCAAACCTTTCACATGCAGTGGTTTTCAGACTGGGTAGAGTTCGTCATCGTTTCTACGTGGCACGCCTCTTAGTGGATCATGTAAACTGTACATTCTAAACTGGGGGTTCTTTCTGCCTTCTTTGAGACACATTGACACGGGCAGTGACAGTGAAAAAGTGACCCTTTCAAATTTTTATAAGAGCGATGAAAGAATCCTCAATGAGATGAATTATGCTTTAGTTCTTATATCTTATATCCCTCCCGTGCCGTTAAACGTCACATAGGGCTCGCAAAGTAGTACGCCAATTTTTCCTGTCTTCCGCGAGTCTTTCAACCTCATCACGGGATTTTATGCCTGTTAATTTGGCCTCTCTTAACAATGTCCTCTTCAGAGTTTCACGCGGTCTGCCTCTTTTTCTTTGGCTTGTTGTGTTCCACTTGATAGCTTGTTTTGGCATTCTCTGATCATTTCTTCTCATCAAGTCATCAAGTGACCAACATATGTCCATCTCTTTTTCCTGATCACCCATGAGACTGGTTGTTGTTCAGTCATCTGTCTTATCTCTGCATTGTTCTTGAATTCGTTCCACTTGATGCCGAGTATTTTCCTTAGGCATTTGTTTTCAGTATGCTTTAGTTACATATAATGAAATATGCACTACAATTGTTTTCTTTAAAAAATAAACAATCATCATCATCATCATCATCATCATCAGTGTTCAGGAAGGTAGTTGCTGAATCATGTGTTGCTCAGCTTTTAAGACTGAAAAAGGTTTGTTATATCCCTGTTGCTATCGCCCATCACTTGACAGGGACTACAGAGTACATGCACCTGTGCTTATATCCTCTTTACGGAGAAGAGATTTTGGCACCTATTGGGGCGATGACGATGTTTCTAAAATATTTAAATGGTGTAACATCATGACCTGTTTTTCTAACCCTTTCTGTCTCTACAGCTCCTATTAACAGCCAACTATCCCAGCCAACGAAAAGTTTCTTGGAAAAGTATCATCAGTAACTATGTGCCGAAAGATAAAACGAGATGTAGAATGTAACTGATTATCTGAATCGTTATCTACTCAGCTTCTTGGACTGATGATCTTGGCTTCCTGCCCCAACAAGAATCGAAAATACTGTCGCCCCCGCATCTACTTGTCCGGATTCTCGCTAGTGCTACGGAGTTCGTTCGCCGTGAAGAGATCATTCTTCAGTGGACAAGACTGAAACACACGTGGACTTGCCCTGAAAGAAGTGATGGTAAATCTTTTAATACAAATATTTCAGTAGCCTTTAATAGTACCCGTGGAGTCCGAACAAACTTTCTCTTCTCGTGGACTTCACCCCAGAGACTTGTCTTTGATTTCGGAATGTGGTTACAAAAGGTATCTGTAGTCCTTCATGCTATGAATCAGTGTATGGTTTCCAGCTCTACGCCCCGTAGTTTTGTTTCCTGTTATAATTTACAGCTATGTGTTCCATAGTTTTGTTTCCTGTTATAATTTACAGCTGTGTGTTCCATAGTTTTGTTTCCTGTTATAATTTACAGCTGTGTGTTCCATAGTTTTGTTTCCTGTTATAATTTACAGCTGTGTGTTCCATAGTTTTGTTTCCTGTTATAATTTACAGCTGTGTGCTCCATAGTTTTGTTTCCTGTTATAATTTACAGCTGTGTATTCCATAGTTTTGTTTCCTGTTATAATTTACAGCTGTGCATTCCATAGTTTTGTTTCCTGTTATAATTTACAGCTGTGTATTCCATAGTTTTGTTTCCTGTTATAATTTACAGCTGTGTGCTCCATAGTTTTGTTTCCTGTTATAATTTACAGCTGTGTATTCCATAGTTTTGTTTCCTGTTATAATTTACAGCTGTGTGTTCCATAGTTTTGTTTCCTGTTATAATTTACAGCTGTGTGTTCCATAGTTTTGTTTCCTGTTATAATTTACAGCTGTGTATTCCATAGTTTTGTTTCCTGTTATAATTTACAGCTGTGTGCTCCATAGTTTTGTTTCCTGTTATAATTTACAGCTGTGTATTCCATAGTTTTGTTTCCTGTTATAATTTACAGCTGTGTGCTCCATAGTTTTGTTTCCTGTTATAATTTACAGCTGTGTATTCCATAGTTTTGTTTCCTGTTATAATTTACAGCTGTGTGCTCCATAGTTTTGTTTCCTGTTATAATTACAGCTGTGTATCCATAGTTTTGTTTCCTGTTATAATTTACAGCTGTGTATTCCATAGTTTTGTTTCCTGTTATAATTTACAGCTGTGTATTCCATAGTTTTGTTTCCTGTTATAATTTACAGCTGTGTATTCCATAGTTTTGTTTCCTGTTATAATTTACAGCTGTGTATTCCATAGTTTTGTTTCCTGTTATAATTTACAGCTGTGTATTCCATAGTTTTGTTTCCTGTTATAATTTACAGCTGTGTATTCCATAGTTTTGTTTCCTGTTATAATTTACAGCTGTGTATTCCATAGTTTTGTTTCCTGTTATAATTTACAGCTGTTCATTCCATAGTTTTGTTTCCTGTTATAATTTACAGCTGTGCATTCCATAGTTTTGTTTCCTGTTATAATTTACAGCTGTGCATTCCATAGTTTTGTTTCCTGTTATAATTTACAGCTGTGCATTCCATAGTTTTGTTTCCTGTTATAATTTACAGCTGTGCATTCCATAGTTT
Source organism: Achatina immaculata (assembly GCA_009760885.1). Taxonomy (NCBI): domain Eukaryota; kingdom Metazoa; phylum Mollusca; class Gastropoda; order Stylommatophora; family Achatinidae; genus Lissachatina; species Lissachatina immaculata. The sequence continues at coordinate 35,300,664 of CM019702.1, forward strand.
TGTTTCCTGTTATAATTTACAGCTGTGTATTCCATAGTTTTGTTTCCTGTTATAATTTACAGCTGTGTATTCCATAGTTTTGTTTCCTGTTATAATTTACAGCTGTGTATTCCATAGTTTTGTTTCCTGTTATAATTTGTGGTTGTATGCTCCATAGTTTTGTGTAAAAAAAACAACTAAACTAAATTTTAAAAAAAAGGTGGGGGAGGGGGGAATGACCTTTTTCATTGCATATTAATATAAATGTTACGGTGTTATATCAACACTTGAGAGAATAATGTCTAACATCAACAATAAGTGTGAAAAAAAAACTCTGAAATTATTTATATGAGAATCTTGGCTCCACAATACCTGCCACTGGCAGTTTGTTTCGGGTGAGATTAACATTGACTGTTGTCTATAAACAAGCGAGAACAGAAAAAAATGGCAAGCAAACATGGATCATTCGATATTGAATCAGCTGTGGTTACTTTCAATGAGGCAGAATAATTCTAGAATAATATGAACAGCCATTGTTTAAACTGTTGCACATGTCGAAAGCTGGCTATACCTGATCGACGAAGCGTCGCTAGCATTTCCGGAAAGTTTGTCCAAATAACACAAGTGCTGAAGTGAAGTTCTCCGCGCAAAGAAGGGTTGTCTGGTGGCAAAATCTCCGGGTTGTTCTCTATTACTGGCTGTTTTTCTGATATTTTCTCTGGATTTCGACGGAGGGAAAAAAATCAGACACATCGTCTTGACGGAAAAGAGCAAACGGTGTCTAGGTAACTCGTCAGATTCGCTATTTATTTCAGCGATCTCATTTTCTCGTGTTTTCCCCGATGGCGTCATGTTTTGCTTGACTCTCGTCAGCTCCCAGTAGCTGCGTCAGCCATGAAATCAAAAACATTCAAACCCAGGTAATGTACTCGTAAATCAAATCCAGAATTTGCATATAATGCATATATCAAAAGACCACTTCTGAAGCATTTTCGGCACACAAGAGATGATCAATATGAAAACGGTTTTTTTTCCCTCCTCCTTGGTTTTCGTTGACTGCCATCATGCATGTTAACACATGCACGCCAGAACTGCATGTTGCTTTCATCTTCTCCGGTCTTTCATCAGCTGCAAACTTCATCTAAGTGGTGTCATAGAAGAAAAAAAATGATTGTTTGACTTGTGATGTGAAGACGTACAGATCTCATGTTTTATGCGTCTGTTGCGCGTCGTTAGCAGATAATATTGCTACCACTTCGTGGTTTGATTTATGAATCTGGTGCATTATGTCGAGTCTAAATTGTGAATATGAACTTTCAAATATGAGAAATGCTGTTCACAGCTTAACAAAATAGAAATCTACAGGTTGTTTGGAGCCAGGTACACAAACTATTTTTTTTTCGAAAAGCGTTGAATCATTTCTGGTCAAACCTTTTTTCCCGTTTTTTGTTTTGAGTTTATTTTTGAGGATTAAAAATGTATTTGAAATTCTTTTTAAAAAATACATCAATTTTTAAAACCTTATTTAACGCGCTTTTAATAGAATTCGGTGTAAACATGATGTTAGGCTTTTATATACACTTGGAAGGCAAGGAAAATAGCCATTATTTTTATTTTTATTACGGTGGTCTGGAACCGAAATTGCATGGGTATAGCAGTTTTCATGTCCCTCATTTTCTTATAGAGCCAGACTGAGTTCTTTTTAATGTGTTCAGTCAGACATTCTGATTGCCCTCCCGTGTATATTTTCATGCCCTTACCCACCATAGTGACTTGACCATATTCATGACTTTCACGGTAGCACCACTTGCCTCTGCAGCGAAACTACCACTGAAATCTTTAGCTAGTCTGGTATATCGACCAGATACGTGCTAAATGACGTTTTTCTGTCGTTTTTTTTTTGTTGCTGTTATTATACCTGGACTTTCTCTTATGCTGTACATAGTTTAGGTGTTTTTTTTTTGTTTGTTCTTTTCCTTTTTTTTCTGCATCGAATTTTTCATTAATTAAAAGTAAAATAGTAACGTTACACCTGTAAGTTTGTTTTTTTTTAACCGATGAAAGTTTTCCTACTTTAGTAAAAATGTTAACTTTTAGTTGAGGCTGCCAAATTCTTCCAAGCTTCCACCATTAGTAATCTTCTAATGGCGTCAAGTAGGGGGACATTGACAGAAAATATTAATATTTGCTTCCTATTATAACGTTCTTATCGCTTTCCTGGGTGTGCAAGATGTATTTCCTAGCATGAAGATAAGAAACATTCCTTTCAGAACTAATTACTCACTAATATATAACTAACTATCATATCTGTGCCTAAATATATCTTCTTATGCCACAGAAAACTTTGTTGTAAATGCCCCGTTAAGTTTATGTATGTCTCTCACTACAAGTTAAGTTTATGTATGTCTCTCACTACAAGTTAAGTTTATGTATGTCTCTCACTACAAGTTAAGTTTATGTATGTATCTCACTACAAGTTAAGTTTATGTATGTATCTCACTACAAGTTAAGTTTATGTACGTATCTCACTACAAGTTAAGTTTATGTACGTATCTCACTACAAGTTAAGTTTATGTATGTATCTCACTACAAGTTAAGTTTATGTATGTATCTCACTACAAGTTAAGTTTATGTATATATCTCACTACAAGTTAAGTTTATGTATGTCTCTCACTACAAGTTAAGTTTATGTATGTCTCTCACTACAACCAGGAATATGATGTTTTCAGCAGCCAATGCAGTGAAGCTTGAAAAAAGAAACATTGTAAAATATAAGAACCAGACAGCTAAAATATTTGAGCCATATCAACAGGTGTAATAAAATAATGGAAATCATATTAGAGGGAAAAACAAAAGGGAAAAAGAGAACGACAAGGATATAAATGAGCGGGCAAGATACAGAGATGGGAATGATTCACCTTGGTCCCGTGCGATGTAAAAAAAATAAGAAGACAGATAAAATTGGAGGGGCACTTGAGCCAATCCTTCGTGAGGATATGGCACAGAATGATGATAACTGTGAATGAGCTTAAATACAAGCGCGCTGTGGAACAGGAAGTGGGTTACCATGACAAGTTCGAAGACCTGGAGTGGTCAGGTATAAAAGCTAGCTTCTTGACAGGCTGCACCACGTTTAGGACCCTGGTGAAGTATGTCCCGCTAGACAGGCAGAGCTTGCTACTGGGAGCACCAAAGGAGAGGTGAACAGAATTTTGACCAACTCTGGCTGTGGTGCGCTGCTAGCACTAATAACTGTTCCGTCACCCCAGAAGGCCTAGACCAAGGTTTCCCAAACTTGTTCAGACTGCCACCCCCTTTTCTCCCACCCCAGATCCTCACCCCCCCCCCCCATATGTAGTACTCGTAGAACGGCTTATTAAACTAGGATATGCATTACACAACTAAAGACTTAAGCTAGTAAACCAGTTTGTTTAACAATGTGAAAGAGTGAGCATATTTATAGCTCACCTACTGTATTACTGAAGTTTTAATGTGATGGATGTGTTTCATGGAGGGACACGAGTTCCTCAATAACAGGTTGACAAATGTTAAGAAGGAAGGTTTTGCTGCCCCAACACCAGAAGGTTTTGCTGCTTCGTTTTCCCTCAACTCCCCTTCTCCTACTGCCTCCCCTCCTCCACTGACTCTTTGTCTTTCACCGCCCTCGCCAAGTATTTCCAACGCCTACGAGGGGTGGAGGGGCGTTATCGCCCACTTTGGGAAACCCTGACCTAGACGTTACAAGAAGCCAAATCGGTCAGTCAGTTGATGGGAGAAGGGGGACAAATCAAATAAAACGGACGAAAAAGACGAGGGAGATAACCAGAAAAAAAGGCTGGATGACAAGGATAGAAATGTATTAAATGCTCTCGAATGTTACGACGCATGGAGACGAATGAGGAAAGAGAATGTGAACGCGACTTTGAGGACCTGGTCACTGAGCGCTGTCAAAACTGAACTAGAAAACCAGTAAAGAAATAATCCGTTGGTCTGTGTTGGGAGTGTCTCATCTGTGGATGTCAGTCTTCGTTAACTGGGTAGCTCGACAGTAACGGGGAAGGAATCCCAACAGAGATGCCCTCAGTAGAACCAGCACTTGTTGCTAAGCGGTCCGGGTACAGGCCCCATTTGGACAAATCATCTTTTCGAAGAAATGAGCAAAGACGAACTCATCTTGTGCATAAGCTGGCGAAATAAACAGAAGACATTTTAAGAAAATGTCCACACTCTACTATGTCCGTACAGGCCATGAAGTATTTCACGACAGAATAGCTTAAAGTGTTATGAATTTATGAAAATATATCAGATTTCCCCGATTCAGTTTTGACTTTATTATGTGTCATGCATTTATCTTCCTTAATTTTAGTTTTGGATATTATAACTTTATTATTTTTATTCTTCCTATGTACAAGTTGTCCTCTCGCATAGAACATTTTTTTACTGAGTGTTCTATATTTTTTTTTCTTGATCAACATTGTTCTTCTTTATTTTTATTCCTTAACTATTCCTTTACTAACCTTCCACGTTTCGCTTACAGCTGAATAAAGGAGGTCCAACAGTGACTGACCTCTGGGCAGGGCCAGGCTATCCACAGGCATGCCCAGGCGTGAGTCTGCTTAGCCTAGTGGCACATTAGCCACTGCTTGTTACTCATCTGTAATGACTGTTAATTCTGTTTAAAGTATCTATTTTGTAATGAATCAAATGTGTTTCATTAAAAAAAGAAAGAAGAATAGAAGAACACACACACAAGGAAAGAGAGAGAAAGAAAAAAAAAGAGAGAGAGAGAGAGAAAGGGATAGAGAAAAAGAGAAAGAGAGAAAGAGAAAAGAGATAAAGAGAGAGAGAGAAAGGGAGAGAAAAAGAAAGAGAGAGAAAAAAGAGAGATAAAGAGACAGAGAAAAAGAGACAGAGAAAGAGAAAGAGAGAGACAAAGAGATAGAAGAAAAAGAGAGAGAAAGCGAGAAGAGAGGGGGAGAGAAAAAGAGAGAGAGAGAGAAAAAAGAGAGAGAGAGACATAGAGAAAAAGAGAAGAGATAGAAAGAGAGAGAGAGAGTGAGAGAGAGAGAGAGAAAACGAGAACGAACGAACGAACATACTTTATTTTCAAAGGGTTAAGAATTGGGCATGCAGGCCCGTCTGACATTCTGCCCTTCATCATACAGCTTTCACTCAGTCACAATCATTCAGCATTTGTTAATGAACATAATAATCATGAAGACGCATTAAATGATTACATAAATAAATAATAAACTTATCTCATGTCCATACACTCCAGATGCAAGAACATGAAATAAACTTGCATTCTTAAATTCATTCAAAACTAACAAATGTATAGAAAAGCAGTATTTAAAAAAATTACAACACTCAAGCATTTTAAACTAAAGAGAGAGAGACAAAGAGATGGAGAAAAAGAGAGAGAGAGAGAAAGAGAAGAGAAAAAGAGAGAGAGACAAAGAGATGGAGAAAAACAGAGAGAGGAAGAGAGAGAGAAAAAGAAAGAGAGAGAAAAAGAGAGATAAAGAGACAGAGAAAAAGAGACAGAGAAAGAGAAGAGAGAGACAAAGAGATAGAAAAGAGAGAGAAAGCGAGAAGAGAGGGGAGAGAAAAGAGAGAGAGAGAGAAAAAGAGAGAGAGACATAGAGAAAAAGAGAAGAGATAGAAAGAGAGAGAGAGAGTGAGAGAGAGAGAGAAAACGAGAACGAACGAACGAACATACTTTATTTTCAAAGGGTTAAGAATTGGGCATGCAGGCGCGTCTGACATTCTGCCCTTCATCATATAGCTTTCACTCAGTCACAATCATTCAGCATTTGTTAATGAACATAATAATCATGAAGACGCATTAAATGATTACATAAATAAATAATAAACTTATCTCATGTCCATACACTCCAGATGCAAGAACATGAAATAAACTTGCATTCTTAAATTCATTCAAAACTAACAAATGTATAGAAAAGCAGTATTTAAAAAAATTACAACACTCAAGCATTTTAAACTAAAGAGAGAGAGACAAAGAGATGGAGAAAAAGAGAGAGAGAGAGAAAGAGAGAGAAAAAGAGAGAGAGAGACAAAGAGATGGAGAAAAACAGAGAGAGGAAAGAGAGAGAGAAAAAGAAAGAGAGAGACAAAGAGATGGAGAAAAAGAGAGAGAGAAAGAGAGAGAAAAACAGAAAGAGAGAGAGAGACAAAGAGATGGAGAAAAATAGAGAGAAAAATTGAGAGAGAGAGAGAGACAAAGAGACAGAGAGAAAGAGAAAAAGATATAAAGAGAGAGAGAGAGAGAGAGAGTGAAGGAGAAACAAACTCACACATAGTGAAGAGAGCTGGAATATAAACTATTTCTCCCATAACAAATAGAGAACTGTGTAATATTTATTAAACTTATTATTCCAGGACAGATTATATAAATTCTCCGAACAGAGGGCACCATTGTGTGGTTCCGCCCTCGCACGTGATATAAAAAAAAAACGCAAACTGGGCTTGAATCAACCAGATTAGGGCTGGCGGTGATACAGATGGCTGAGTCACCAGGGCAAGCTTGCGTGGCTCCGCGTGAGCGTTTCGCTGACACGTGTAATATTTTAGCATTATCTGTCTAAAGCTCGGCGTGACTAAGATAATCAAGGTAAGCCAGACAAGCTGTGAAGGCAGGTAAAATGAACCTATATGGGGGAATAACAGGAATAAACAAGTGAACTACTCCTGTATCCTTAACTCTTTAACTCCTGAAGTAGTGTCCATATGCTGTCAGAATACAAGATTTTGATGAGAAATGTTGGAAGAAAGGAGTAGGAAAGAAGTTATTCCATGATTTAAAATATGGGTTGGGTTAGAAATATAGGTACGTGTTATTTTATTTAGACTCTTGTCTATTTATCGCTCTGAGCATGGATTCACAGATCTGCCAACCTTGCCAGTGTTGATTTGAAATGAAAGAGTTAAATGAATTTATTGGACAATAAAAAGAACAGAAGTCGAATATTGTTAGAATACAAACACTTGCTTTTAGATTTATGAGAAGTGTATATATAGATGATATCTATGCGCCTATGAATGGTAAATGTTGTAGGCTACTGTTTCGCCTATGAGTGGTAAATGTTGTAGGCTACTGTTTCGCCTATGATTGGTAAATGTTGTAGGCTACTGTTTCGCCTATAAGTGGTAAATGTTGTAAGCTACTGTTTCGCCTATGATTGGTAAATGTTGTAGGCTACTGTTTCGCCTATGAGTGGTAAATGTTGTAGACTACTGAATAGTCTGCGGCTGATAAATGTTTTATGCTACTGATATGCTACTGAATAGTCTATGGCTGGTAAATGTTCTAGGCTACTGTTTTACTGCCTATAGCTGATAATTGTTGTAAGCCACTGACTCGCCTAGGGCTGGTAAATGTTGTATGTCTTTTTGTGTCTGAGTACAAGAGCTAATGGCACAAATAGAACTCGTGCCATAGACGAAGAACGTATCTTCAAGTAGTGACTGAGACTCACGTCTGATAAAAAATATCCAGGCACTACAGAGAGGTTGCTGTGTTTCAGTATGCTCTTAGTAAGAACATTGTTAGATGCTAAAATGATTGATAGTGATTATCATTGAATTCTAGATAAATCCATACGTGCTATAATCCTATTTTTGCAATAAAAATTTCATCACAGGTGCTATAATACAGTTTTTGAAAGGGAGATTTCATCACAGGTGCAGGTACTCTACAGCACTGGTAACTTGTTTGTTGTCTAGAAGGTAATAATACGGGGGTTGGGACCCACTGTTTCGCTGAAAGAGACGTGCCACTGCCGATTAGGCTACTCCAACTCACCTGTTATCAAGAACAGCAAGAGGAGATATGATACGTGTGTAAGAACTCTGGCTGAAAGATCCCACTGTCATCCTGGCTAAAACAGCAATATCTATGTCAGCTCTCATACTATCATCGTAGCTAGAACAACAATACCTACCTCAGCTCTCATACTGTCATTGTAGCTAGAACAACAATACTTACCTCAACTCTCATACTGTCATCGTAGCTAGAACAACAATACCTACCTCAACTCTCATACTATCATCGTAGCTAGAACAACAATACCTACCTCAGCTCTCATACTGTCATTGTAGCTAGCACAACAATTTCTACGTCAGCTCTCATACTGTCATCGTAGCTAGAACAACAATACCTACCTCAACTCTCATACTATCATCGTAGCTAGAACAACAATACCTACCTCAGCTCTCATACTGTCATCGTAGCTAGAACAACAATACCTACCTCAACTCTCATACTATCATCGTAGCTAGAACAACAATACCTACCTCAACTCTCATACTGTCATTGTAGCTAGAACAACAATACCTACCTCAGCTCTCATACTGTCATTGTAGCTAGAACAACAATATCTACGTCAACTCTCATACTGTCATTGTAGATAGAACAACAATATCTACATTGCTCTCATACTGTCATCGTAGCTAGAACAACAATACCTACCTCAACTCTCATACTATCATCGTAGCTAGAACAACAATACCTACCTCAGTTCTCATGCTGTCATTGTAGCTAGAACAACAATATCTACGTCAGCTCTCATACTGTCATTGTAGCTAGAACAACAATATCTACGTCAGCTCTCATACTGTCATTGTAGATAGAACAACAATATCTACATTAGCTCTCATACTGTCATCGTAGCTAGAACAACAATTTCTACGTCAACTCTCATACTGCCATCGTAGCTAGAACAACAATATCTACGTCAGCTCTCATACTGTCATCGTAGCCAGAACAAATTACAAATCTTCCACACACAAACCTGCACATGAGAAAAAGGCAAAAAAGCACTTAAAGACCGTCACAAGTACCACTTCAGGCAAACCTGTTATGGGGTGTCACAAGTTATAACGACTAAAAATGACGTCCAGGAACTTGAAGTTTACTTGAGAAAATTATGTTTAAAAATGTAGAGAAGTTATGTTTTTTTTCACAACAAAAACATACAACAGAAATAATTTCTGTGCATTTTTTTATGTATGTTTTTCCTTATCATTATCTATGCAGGTAATTCGCAAAGAAAATTACAAATAAAACAACCAGCTCTATGAGTTTTGTTCTGTAGTTGCAAAGTGAAAGTTTTAAACTACAATATAAGCTAAATATAGGCGTCGCGTCATATCCCGTTTTTAAAAAAAATGGCGGATGTATTTGGTATAATGTTGTTTCTTTCGGTTTAGGAGTACATTAAGTACCTAAATGGACTGGATAGTTTGTTTTCGGGTAAAGAAAAAAATAGACAATGAAAACTAGGTGTTCATAGTTTGTTTTCAGGTAAAGAAGAAATGAGCAAGGAAAACTACGTGTCCATAGTTTGTTTTCAAGTAAAGAAGAAATGAGCAAGGAAAACTACGTGTCCATAGTTTGTTTTCAGGTAAAGAAAAAATAGACAATGAAAACTACGTGTCCATAGTTTGTTTCCAGGTAAAGAAGAAATTAACGATAAGAACTACGTGTTCATGAATGTACTTGCAGATGAAGACATTTATTTTTAATCACAGAATAATTACGCCAGGACAAAGCGTGTGAGCTGCGAAGTTACAATTTAAAACAGAAAAACAAGAAGAAAGAGCTATATAACAACAGTTGTAACACGTGCAAATAAAGATGAGAGGAAAAAAAAATGACTGCGAAGAGAAATAGTGAAAGGAACGGCGGAAACAATGAAAGAAGGGGGGAAAGGGGGGGGGAAGGTTATCTCTCGTCGGTTTTAAATATAATCCTCGCTGAGGTCATCGACATCGCACGGTGTATTTGTAGCTACCGTCAATTCTTAAGTTATCATGAGACGATAACTTCTTTTTTCCATTTGCTTGAGCCCCCCCCCCCCCCCCCCCACCCGGCCCCTAGTTTTCAGGCGAGCGATATATCTGACTCACTTAATCACGTCAGAAGAAGCGGGGGGAAGGGAGGTTGGAAAAAAAGGAGGAAAAAGGGAGGGGGGGGGGGGAATAACAGCTTTCTCTTCTTGGACGTGGATAAACAAAGATTAGCTAAGATTAGTAGCCACGCCTTATCTTTCAACTTTCGTCACGTCCATTTTATCATCCAGTCTATGCCCAGTCTTACGTTGGTGTTTTTTTTTTTTCCAACTGCCAGCGTAAACTTAACACGCCCAGACTGAAGCCACGCTGGCAATAATCACAGCTTCGGACTGTTACATGACATTAGTTTACAGGGCGGGGTTGCTGAATCTAATTATCTTACATGATTTTTATTTTGCCGGTGAGTTTCTTTCTAATGTGTGCATGTGTGTGTGTGTGGCAGTTCTGACAAAAATGAATGTTTAATAATGACAGCAACTAATCTTAATTCTCTGTCACCTTTCATAACTCTCTCTCTCTCCCTCTCTCTCACTCTGTCTCTCCAGCCCCTCTTCTTTCTTTTCTTCTTTCTTTCCTTTCTTTCTTTCTTTCTTTCTTTTCTGTTCTGTTCTTTCTTTTCTGTTCTGTTCTGTTCTTTCTGTTCTTTTTTTCTGTACCGTTCTTTCTTTCTTTTCTGTTCTGTTCTTTCTTTTTTTTCTGTTCTTTCTTTCTTTTCTTTTCTGTTCTTTCTTTTCTGTTCATTCTTTCTTTCTTTCTTTCTGTTCTGTTATTTCTTTCTTTTCTGCTCTGCTCTTTCTTTCTCTTTTTTTCTGTCCTGTTCTTTCTTTTCTTTTCTGTTCTTTCTTTCTTTCTGTTCTTTTTTTCTTTTCTTTTCTGTTCTTTCTTTCTTTCTGTTGTTACTGTCTTTCTTTTCTGCTCTGTTCCTTCTTTCTTTTCTTTTCTGTTTTTTTCCCTTTATTTTCTGTTCTGTTCTTTGTTTTCTGTTCTTTTCTTTCTTTCTTGTTTTTTCTGTTCTTTCTTTCTTGTCTTTTCTGTTCTTTCTTTCTTCACTTTCTTTTCTGTTATTTTCTTTCTTTCTTTTCTGTCCTTTCTTTTTTACTGTTCTTCTGTTCTGTTCTTCTTTCTTTCTTTTCTTTTCTGTTCTTTCTTTTCTTTTCGGTTCTTTGTTTTCTTTCTTCTTCTTTCATTTCTTTCCTTTCTGTTCTGTTCTTTTTTCTTCTTTCTTTTCTTTTCTTTCACCACAAACGCATGAAAATTCTAAAACCACAACCTTCTGTTCATGAAGCCATATACATAGAAATATGTGAATAATGAATGTCCATCCATCCATCCATCCATCCATCCATCCATCCATCCATACGTTTTTTTACAGTGTGACGCAAATCAAAGTGTGCGTGGAAACATGGTATTGAGGTAATCAAGATTTTTTTTAGTTATCTGTATCTGTAAATGTTTGGATAAGATGATAATTGTTTTGTTATTTTACATTTTATTCTTGCTTCTTATAGTTTTTATATACATTGTACCCTCGAAATCTCAACACTTTGAAACTGGAACAAAAAATTTGAAGAAAATCCGTTTTAAAATACGGAGAAAAATTCGAAAGTCGAAGAAAACAAACGCTGCCACCCATCAGAAACAAAGAATCACGTGGTCATATCTCCCGTGACTTTGTTTCAGTGAGCATCATATCTCCCGTGACTTCGGTTCAGTGAGCGTCATATCTCCCGTGACTTCGGTTCAGTGAGCATCATATCTCCCGTGACTTCGGTTCAGTGAGCATCATATCTCCCGTGACTTCGGTTCAGTGAGTATCTACCAGATTTCAGTATGTGTTTTCCAGGTGTATTTTTATTGCGATTTCTTATGGTTTCTTTTCTCTTTTATATCGTTAACATGACACATTCATGATGGCACCAAAGAAAATTACCAGTGCTGAAAAGCCTAAGAGGAAGAATGTAATGACCACCATAGAACTGAAAAAGGAGCTTATCACTAAGTGGGAAAGTGGTACATGTGTATCAGAGCTGGGTGTTAAATATGGGATTGCTAAGTCGACTATATCGACCATACCAACGAACAAGGAGGCCATTAAAGTGGCTAATGAAGCGAAAGGAGTGAAAATCTTTTACTTGTAAAAGATTCCCAGCCGTGGAAGAAGTAGAAAAAGTTTGATGGTATGTATAAATGTAAGGTACTGGATAAATGTAAGGTACTGGATAAATGTAAGGTACTGGATAAATGTAAGGTACTGGATAATTGTAAGGTATTGTTATTATTAATAGTTTTACAGTGTTAAAGTATGATCTAATGTGCATTAGCATTATTAAACAAGTTTAAATAACCACTATTTGTATTTAAAATGTTTCATAACGGGTACGTTTTGGAGGTCTGGGACGGATTCATTCAGTTTACATTATTTCTTATGGGGGAATTAAACTCGAAAGTCAAACAATGTGAAAGTCGAACTGACTCCTGGAACGGATTGTGTTTGACTTCTAAGGGTCCACTGTACTGACATAAACTATATGATTAGAAAGAGTGAACGATGAGAGACAGATCAGAATGTCAGACAAGCCTGCTTGCCCAGTTTTTGATCGTGTCGAAATAAAGATTGTTCGCTTGTACATCTTATCGTGTCTGTCCCTTCAGTGCTCAAGACACGCGGGGCTGCTTGTAGAAAGATGTCCACCTTTGTCAATCCTTTCTTCAGTGTCTTCTATGTGAGGCTTTCTTTAGTGTCTTCTATGTGAGGCTTTCTTTAGCGTCTTCTATGTGATGACTTCTCCAGTGTCTTCTATGTGAGGTCTTCTTCAGTGTCTTATATGTGAGGCTTTGTTTAGTATCTTCTATGTGAGTCCTTCTTTAGTGTCTTCTATGTGAGTCTTTCTTTAGTGTCTTCTAAGTGAGGCCTTCTTCAATGTCTTATATGTGAAGCCTTCTTCAGCGTCTTCTATGTGAGGCTTTCTTTAGTGTCTTGCATGTGGTGCTTTCTTTAGTGCCTTCTATATGAGGCTTTCTTCAGTGTGAGGCTTTCTCTAGTGCCTTCTATGTGAGACTTTAGTGTCTTCTATGTGAGGCTTTCTTTAGTGTCTTCTATGTGAGGCTTTCTCTAGTGCCTTCTATGTGAGGCCTTCTTTAGCAGCATTTCCAGACGCGGTATACTTCCCCGTAAAGCCCTCTATAATCGCGCCAAGTACATTTTTAACTCCTCTGAACACTTGCACGTAAACTACTCAGTTTGTTGCAAAGAAACCTCTCTACCTAGTTTTTTGGAAAGAAACCTCTGTACCGATTTTGTTGGAAAGAAACACCTGTACTAATTTTGTTGGAAAGAAACCTCTGTATCCATTTTGTTGGAAAAAACTCATGTACTCATTTTGTTGGAAAGAAACCTCTGTACCGATTTTGTTGGAAAGAAACACCTGTACTAATTTTGTTGGAAAGAAACCTCCGTTTCCATTTTGTTGGAAAAAACTCATGTATTTATTTTGTTGGAAATAAATTTCTCTACCCGTTTTGTTGGAAATAAATCTTTCTAACCACTTTTTTTTTGTTGAAAGAACGCTCTCTGTTCCGTTTTTGTGTACATGGGCGAAGATGCAACGTTTAAAGTGAAGGAGATAGTCATCAGTGACCCATATTTGACCTCTTGTATCAGATCTGGCGAAACATAACGGATCAAGACTATATTCTACCTCTCAGGTGTACTCCAGGAGCAGACAGTTATCTGTCCAAGCGAACATGGATCGCTACAGCAAGGTGAATTTGTTTCTTCACTAAATGGTTAGAGTTGTTGCTGTTTAACATCTACTGCATATATTGTTCATAACACCTGCAAACACTGCCCTCATTTGATTATTTCACTTCAGGTTACCATTTTATTATTTCTCTTCAGCTTCCTGATCTCATCACCATCAGCAGCTACACCAGATGATGCTCTATGATGACATATATGTTGAGTCTATCATGGTTACCCTAAGGACGTCATGATGTTATCTGCACGGCTGAAGTGAATGTAGAACCGGAGTCATTGAAGTTTCTGCTCTGAATCTCTGAAGCACGATATCCTTGACTGAGCTATGAAGCAGAATCTTTCTGTGTCTTGCACAGTGAAGGCACAAGCTGACTAACTGTAGGTGATACAGCAACAGAAGTAGCAAATGCTTGACAGCAAAACGTTACTTTGTTACGCACTTAGTAAGAGCATTCAACCCAGGTAAGGAAAACTTCACAGTTCACACAACAACAAACGGGAGGTAACATAAATGACTGATAGTCACGGAGGTTCAGCAGTCCAAGCAGTCATTCAGCAGCACTAACAGAAAAACGTTAATGCGAACAACAGGCAAAGTCAGCAGTCACCAAAATCCTTCAACAGATTTAAAATGAGAAACAATGAGAGTGGATCCTGATGAATGAGAGACGATGAATTATCAATGCACGACATGAGAAATCAATAACACAGTAATACATAAAGCATTCCGACGAATCTGACCTCGCCATAAGAATGTACATGTAAACACACTCCCCCCCCCCCAAGAAAAAAATGACATACTAACCTCATGGACTCCGAACAAAATATTATACACAACATATCTAACAATCTTTCATCCAGGTCCTGAAAAGGACAAGCGGATATATATTTCTACATTCTAACTAGACTTTACGAAAACTGCAATCATGTCCTTAAAAAGACAAGCAGCCAACTATTCTTACATCCTAACAAAGCTACAAATCCAAGCACCCTAAACGAACAACTAACACGACTGCTCTCTCGCATGGCTTCGGAAAATCTGCTTTCTAATCACAAAATTTTCGTGAAGCACACACGAACAACCAATCATAATGCGGACTTTCCGTAAGTCCGAGACTACACGATAAGAACATTCACTCTGTCAAAAGAGTAACATTGTTCAAAACCTTTTTTACGTCTCCTATACTGGAACAACTACACGTAGTTTATCAATAATCATGTTGAAATCTGTTACTTGAAAAATTTATAAATCAATCTTGAAGACTTTCTATATAAAATTCTCCAATAAAGCTTTATTTTCTAAGTTAAAATTAATTTTATTATTTTGTTTATCAGCCTCCTAATGTAAAAAAGTGCTTATTAGTCTGTTGTTATTTAACCTCTGTTTATCAGTTTTTGAGCGTTAAAATTCTGTTTTTTTTTACGTCTAAATGTCATGGACTTTCCAGATAAATTAATTTTTTTCTGCAAAAGAAAGACTATACCTGCTCTAACAAGACATTTCCTCTAGCGTCTGAGACCACAGTAAAAAGACAAATTTAAAAAAAAAAGAGTTATCACTCTTAACTGAACATAAAATGGCTACCAAGAATAGCACCTTCTAACCTCCGACGATCTATCAGTGGTTTTCCGGTTTGAAGAGATGGGTTGGCCGGGTCCCGAGGAAACGAATGGTCGTCCTTCTATGTCCCGTGAGAGCGTCCCGGAAATCGCTTCAGCGAGGCAGTCGTGAAATGCAGATACCGAAGACAACACTGTGGTGTGCGTCACGAAAGTTCCTTGACATGCTCCCAGTTGAGCTACAGCTAATGTATGTTTTAACAAATATAGCTAAAGTCGTAAGACATCAGTTCTGTATGGACTCTCAAAGCAAGATAAAAGAGGATGACTTTTATACTGAGAGGGTAATTTTAAACGACGAAATTATGTTCCGTTTAAGCGGCAAGATATACAGACATAAGTGTCAAGATGTGCAAACATAAGCGGCAAAACGTACAGACATAAGTGTCAAGATGTGCAAAACATAAGCGGCAACATATGCAGACGTAAGTGTCAAGATGTGCAGACATAAGTGTCAAGATGTGCAGACATAAGCGGCAAAATGTACAGACTGAAGTGTCAAGATGTGCAGACATAAGCGGCAAAATGAACAGACGTAAGTGTCAAGATGTGCGGACATAAGCGGCAAAATAAACAGACGTAAGTGTCAAGATGTGCGGACATAAGCGGCAAAATAAACAGACGTAAGTGTCAAGATGTACAGACATAAGCGACAAAATAAACAGACGTAAGTGTCAAGATGTGCAGACATAAGCGGCAAAATGAACAGACGTAAGTGTCAAGATGTGCAGACATAAGCGGCAAAATGAACAGACGTAAGTGTCAAGATGTGCAGACATAAGCGACAAAATAAACAGACGTAAGTGTCAAGATGTGCAGACATAAGCGGCAAAATGTACGGACATAAGCAACAAGTACAGACATAAGCGACAAGATATACAGACATAAGCGACAAGATATACAGACATAAGCGACAAGATGTACAGACATAAGCGACAAGATGTACAGATGTTAGGATGCTCGTGTCTGAGGCACAGAGAATCCCCCATCAAGCATCGGCGGGATTCACCGTGGGGGTCATTTCAAGGGAAGAGGTTTACTATCTTTCTTTTTCCAGGAGGCCCGGAGATGATCATGTCCTATTTCAGCGTGTTACTTGACTGGTTGATACGTCATCTTCAGAATGACGGCCAGAACTTCATTCTCCTGCAAGACCGGACACATTCTCACTGAACTCGGAGACGTGGAACTTTGTGAGTGCCAACCTGCCCAGTTGATGGACTGGAGGTGCGAGTACAAATGCCTCAACATTTGTTGAGGTGGCCCCTTAGATCCTCTGACTTGACACTTTGTGATTTTTTTTTTTTGGTTTGTTTCATGTGGAGGTAAAGACAATATTTACGTGGCACAGCTTCCACGAGATCTGAACATTCTGAAGCAGCGATTCACGAGCATCGTCGCATCTGTTACCCCCAGATATGCTACATTAAACCTGGGAGGCACTTGATTATCTCATTAATATGTGCCGTGTCACCGGGACAAGAGCGGGTTGGAGGGCCTCACGGTGAGTCTCTGCACCATTATGTCTAAAACTTAGAGAACTGCTCTAGGAAATAACCCACACGTTCTCCATTTAGCAGCATATATCTTCCTACAGAGGCCTCCGAAAAGTGTAACGGAACTTCAAGAACACTCATATTTAATGCACGTCACGCAAATGAGAAGCGAGGCAATGCATCATTGCTTGTTTCGTTGTTTCAAAGTACCTCCTCGCTGTTTAATAACATTTACTGGGCCTAACCGACTGCTTGTGGTAGCAAAATGAAGGGCGAAAATGTGAGTATTTCAAGTTAGTAAGTTACTAAGGACGCGCTAGGATACATCAGAATTAGACTTGACATTACAGCAATATAGTTTATTAGTGTAGGCATCCGTGAAATGGTAGACGCGAGGCCTCTCTCGAGGCATACTCAGGCCCTTAAGTTTGACGGTAATTTGTGTAAGCAGTTGAGTACTTGCTTGACCCAAGCTAAGAAATCTCACACACGGGAAAAGTATCCGTGTTGAGCCTAAAGCGAGGATAATATTCATAAAGATAAGAACGAAAGAAGCAATAAAGATAAGCATTCCGAGGATCTCACTCACACACACACACACACACACACACACACACACACACACACACACACACCACACACACACACAAACAGCAATAAAGGCTAATGGGAACAAACTTAATGTGATACTTAGTAAATAAAGACGTGCTGAGAGATATAAAAGCGATGGATTGGCAATGATTGGAGAGTAAAAAAAAACACAGGATTCTCATTTGTATGGATGACAGCGCCATCATGTTTATTCTTACCAACAATATGGATCACCTAGACAGGATCTTGGTCATCAACAACAACAACAACAACATCAACATCAACAACAACAATAACAACAACAACATCCGGTACAGCCTTTGCGTCAAGTTGTTATTCTCTCTGATACAAAGTATCAACAACACAGTAGTTCTTGGACAAGATTAAAAAATAGCCTTCATTACAGTTTGTTTTTTTTTTGGACAAAAATCCAGTGAAAAAAGTCAAGTAACTGATTTGCTCTCTCGATGTTTTTTCTTTTCGTTCAGGCCAGTCAATCAGTCAGTCAGTCATTTGCATGTTCCTTACGGAACATTGCCTCCCTAACAGCTCTCCTGCAGGCCTCTCGGTTGTATGCAAGACGCCTTGCCGCTGATGCATCCATTTGCACATTACCAACAATGTCCTGCAGCCATCTTCGCCTTGGTCTTCCTCTCTTTCTTTTTTTCCCATTATGTACCCTTCCAAGACGGTCTTCTTTCAGGTACACATTAGAATAATCAGGTGTTAGCAGAATCCACCTTTAAAACAAATCCTGCCAAGGAAAATGATGTTTGACACATTCAGATGATGTATGCCTCCTTCTAGACTTCTTTCTAAGTGACAAAGAGGCCTTGCTTACGAAGAGACTCATCTGCTTTCCTTGGGGGTGGGTGGGGGGAGGGAGAGAGAGAGAGAGAGAGAGAGAGAGAGGAGAACATGGTGAAGTTATGGCTTGAAGTTAAAGATGTTTCATTGTTAATACTTGGAAGCAGAGGTCTCTCGTTTGAAGCCACGATGTTAGGAACACAAGAACAATTAGCGTATAAGTGTATAAAACTATAAGTATATAAGTATATAAAAGTAAGTATATAACATTTTTTTCCCATAAGAAATAACATCTTATTAGCAGAAATGCAGATGAAGCCACTGACAACAATTATTGAAGAAAGACGCTGGCGATGGTTGGGACATGTGCTCCGAATGACTGACAACTCACTACCAAAAATAGCACTAAGATGGACACCACAGGGGAGCAGAAGTAAGGGTAGACCAAAAGAGACATGGAAAAGAACAACAGAAAGGATGTTGAGCAATAGAGGGCTCACCTGGGCAAGAGCAGAAAAGAAGGCGAAGGACAGGCATTTGTGGAAAACCCTTGCGTAAGCCCCATGTGCCCTGGGCACTTAAGGTTCAGAGAGAGAGATATATATAACATTAAGTATATAACACTAAGTATATAAATATATGTATATAAAACTAAGTATATAATTATAAGTGTATAAAACTAAGTATATAACTTAAAGCATATAAAACTAAGTATATAAAAGTATAGGCAGACCGCGTGAAACTCTGAAGAGGACATTATTAAGAGAGGCCAAATTAACAGGCATAAAATCCTTTGATGAGGTTGAAAGACTCGCCGAAGACAGGAAAAATTGGCGAACTACTTTGCGAGCCCTATGTGACGTTTAACGGCACGGGAAGGATATAATATAAGATATAAGATATAAAAGTATATAAAACTAAGTATACAACTATACACGAAGCCACTGCAGTAAAGCTGTGATAACAATATGTATAAAGTAGGAAAAAAAAAGTAGAAACAGCTTTTTTGCTGAACGAGCACACAGCTGTAACGTTCCGCTGTCAACCTTAATCATACAAAAACACACAGGACGAAGAAATAGAGACAGAAAATAAAATATAAATTCAAATGAACGCTACGTAAAAAATAGAAATGGAAAAAAAAGAATAAAATAAAATGAATGGAGCACTTAGCTGTGACTTGTAAGAAGCTGTGACTTGTAAGAAGCTGTGACTTGTAAAAGGCTGTGTACAAAAGTACGCATAGTGGAATGTAGAGAATTTTTAGATGGAAACTTCTGATGTGTGACAGATGGGTCGTAAATATGGATGGGAGTTGAGGGAGGGGGGGGGGGCGACCATTGAAAGGTGAGAGAATGATGCAATGGTAATCTAGTCGGAAGAAGGTGGAACAGGTGATTATAGTTCGGGTAGAGGAAGTGTGCTTGTTAGTTAATAAAGCTGTTATTTTTGTCCCCATAGTTTGTACACGATATTAGGAAGACTGGGTTGGCCTACATCAGTTAATCAGCACAATTGGACTGAATCCAAACCTTGCTAATCAGCGAACAAACTTCTCAGAAAAAAAGCGAACGAATTCGATCTAGAATTCCTCGGGTGAATTAAGTCGAATTTAAAAAAAAGCTGAGGCACTGATATCGCTCATGAACAAGATTGCTAGTAGCATGATCACGTTAGGTGCAGGTCAGTGAGGCACTGATATCGCTCATGAACAAGATTGCTAATAGGATGACCACGTTGGGTGCAGGTTAGTGAGGCACTGATATCGCTCATGAACAAGATTGCTAATAGGATGACCACGTTGGGTGCAGGTTAGTGAGGCACTGATATCGTTCATGAACAAGATTGCTAGTAGCATAATCACGTTAGGTGCAGGTCAGTGAGGCACTGATATCGTTCATGAACAAGATTGCTAGTAGCATAATCACGTTAGGTGCAGGTCAGTGAGGCACTGATATCGTTCATGAACAAGATTGCTAGTAGCATAATCACGTTAGGTGCAGGTCAGTGAGGCACTGATATCGTTCATGAACAAGATTGCTAATAGGATGACCACGTTGGGTGCAGGTTAGTGAGGCACTGATATCGCTCATGAACAAGATTGCTAGTAGCATGATCACGTTAGGTGCAGGTCAGTGAGGCACTGATATCGCTCATGAACAAGATTGCTAGTAGCATGATCACGTTAGGTGCAGGTCAGTGAGGCACTGATATCGCTCATGAACAAGATTGCTAGTAGCATGATCACGTTAGGTGCAGGTCAGTGAGGCACTGATATCGTTCATGAACAAGATTGCTAATAGGATGACCACGTTGGGTGCAGGTTAGTGAGGCACTGATATCGCTCATGAACAAGATTGCTAGTAGCATGATCACGTTAGGTGCAGGTCAGTGAGGCACTGATATCGCTCATGAACAAGATTGCTAGTAGCATGATCACGTTAGGTGCAGGTCATTGAGACACTGATATCGCTCATGAACAAGATTGCTAGTAGCATGATCACGTTAGGTTGCAGGTCAGTGAGGCACTGATATCGCTCATGAACAAGATTGCTAGTAACATGACCTCGTTGGATGCAGGTTAGTGAGGCACTGATATCGCTCATGAACAAGATTGCTAGTAGCATGACCTCGTTGGGTGCAGGTCAGTGAGGCAGTTGATCGGGAGCTTACAGAGTACGGGTTGGGAAAGATAAGTAAGAAGCAAAAGATTGAGTGTGAATCACTTGTTGCCGTCTCAGTGGAGATAACCACTAGTCTATCTATCTATCTATCTATCTATCTATCTATCTATCTATCTATCTATCTATCTATCTATCTATCTATCTATCTATCTATCTATCTATCTATCTATCTATCTATCTATCCATCCATCCATCCATCCATCCATCCATCTATCTATCTATCTATCTATCTATCTATCTATCTATCTATCTATCTATCTATCTATCTATCTATCTATCTATCTATACAAGATAAGTTGTTGTTAGTGCACTAGTCTATCATGATGAAGGACGGTTGTTCGAATCCGGTCGTAGGCGACCCAGTCACCCAAGTGTAGAAATGGGTACTTGGGTTCCACTGGAGTTGGGGAAGGAAAGGTAGCCGGCCGTGTTCCGAAAGGAAAAGAAAAATATAGGCACTAACACCATGCCCCCTCGCATGGTATCAAGGTTGTGTGACAAATGTCAGAATGTCCAGACGCACCTGGTGACCTGTTCTTAACCCTTAGAAAAATAAATTTAGTTCTTTCAATCTCTTTCTATCAGATCACGAACACAATCCATGTCCATCTTCTTCAACAGTCTGGGCTTGTGCTATTTTTTTTCTCTCCCTTCCTTTGTGCCCTGAATTCTTTCACTTGGTTTTGAACTTCGATCTTTCTATAAAATATTCTGCTTCCTTCTCAATACAAGCCATGAAAACTCTAAATACATGCACTTTATTGTTTTCTGCTCTTTTTGGTCATAAAGCTTTTCTAGGGCACGAATTATGAAGTTTTAATTTGATTTCCCGGAGAACAAACGAATTCAAGGGCATGTTGAAGTAGTTCGATCAAGGCTTTTCTTCGCGTGATCAGCAACTGGACCGTGTATGTGTCTGTGTGTGCTTCCTGTCTGACATTGTGCCCTGTATCACTCATCTTTCATTCTTACAACACATTCAAGCCACGTTTGAAAATTACATAAAGAACGTGTCTAAAAATAAAATAAACCCATCACGTTCATGTAAATAAGATACAAACTTACAAATAAAATGTTAAGGTTTTAAAAATGTTTTTTTAATTGGCAAATTAGTTTCGTGATAAGTAGACTAAGTTATTCAGTGTCGGTTTACGTGACCAGTCTCTAGAGAGGCTCCGCTACCAGAGAGTTGTCATTATCATAACAACATTACTGAGAAATACATGTAGCAAAACTCTATAGACCAGAATGCTTCAAACCAACTGAAAAAGAAATGGGCAAATTATCCTGATTTCACACAAACTGCCTCAGGAAGATATTTACTGGCCAAAACAATAAATAAAAGGGACCTATTTGTCCAGTGTGAACTAGAAGATAAGAAAAAAAAACCGCTGGAAATGGACTGGTCATGTGGTTCTAAGAGAGTCCAGCAATATCACTGTATGAGCCATGCCATGGACGTCCGAGGGAAGAGACTCCAGCAAACATCAATGTATGAGCCATGCCATGGACACCCGAGGGAAGAGACTCCAGCAAACATCAATGTATGAGCCATGCCATGGACGTTAGGTTGCAGGTCAGTGAGGCACTGATATCGCTCATGAACAAGATTGCTAGTAACATGACCTCGTTGGGTGCAGGTTAGTGAGGCACTGATATCGCTCATGAACAAGATTGCTAGTAGCATGACCTCGTTGGGTGCAGGTCAGTGAGGCAGTTGATCGGGAGCTTACAGAGTACGGGTTGGGAAAGATAAGTAAGAAGCAAAAGATTGAGTGTGAATCACTTGTTGCCGTCTCAGTGGAGATAACCACTAGTCTATCTATCTATCTATCTATCTATCTATCTATCTATCTATCTATCTATCTATCTATCTATCTATCTATCTATCTATCTATCTATCTATCTATCTATCTATCTATCTATCTATCTATCTATCCATCCATCCATCCATCCATCCATCCATCCATCCATCCATCCATCCGTCTATCTGTCTATCTATCTATCTATCTATCTATCTATCTATCTATCTATCTATCTATCTATCTATCTATCTATCTATCTATCTATCTATCTATCTATCTATCTATACAAGATAAGTTGTTGTTAGTGCACTAGTCTATCATGATGAAGGACGGTTGTTCGAATCCGGTCGTAGGCGACCCAGTCACCCAAGTGTAGAAATGGGTACTTGGGTTCCACTGGAGTTGGGGAAGGAAAGGTAGCCGGCCGTGATGCCGACCTTCTAGTGTTCCGAAAGGAAAAGAAAAATATAGGCACTAACACCATGCCCCCTCGCATGGTATCAAGGTTGTGTGACAAATGTCAGAATGTCCAGACGCACCTGGTGACCTGTTCTTAACCCTTAGAAAAATAAATTTAGTTCTTTCAATCTCTTTCTATCAGATCACGAACACAATCCATGTCCATCTTCTTCAACAGTCTGGGCTTGTGCTATTTTTTTCTCTCCCTTCCTTTGTGCCCTGAATTCTTTCACTTGGTTTTGAACTTCGATCTTTCTATAAAATATTCTGCTTCCTTCTCAATACAAGCCATGAAAACTCTAAATACATGCACTTTATTGTTTTCTGCTCTTTTTGGTCATAAAGCTTTTCTAGGGCACGAATTATGAAGTTTTAATTTGATTTCCCGGAGAACAAACGAATTCAAGGGCATGTTGAAGTAGTTCGATCAAGGCTTTTCTTCGCGTGATCAGCACCTGGACTGTGTATGTGTGTGTCTGTGTGTGCTTCCTGTCTGACATTGTGCCCTGTATCACTCATCTTTCATTCTTACAACACATTCAAGCCACGTTTGAAAATTACATAAAGAACGTGTCTAAAAATAAAATAAACCCATCACGTTCATGTAAATAAGATACAAACTTACAAATAAAATGTTAAGGTTTTAAAAATGTTTTTTAATTGGCAAATTAGTTTCGTGATAAGTAGACTAAGTTATTCAGTGTCGGTTTACGTGACCAGTCTCTAGAGAGGCTCCGCTACCAGAGAGGAGTTGTCATTATCATAACAACATTACTGAGAAATACATGTAGCAAAACTCTATAGACCAGAATGCTTCAAACCAACTGAAAAAGAAATGGGCAAATTATCCTGATTTCACACAAACTGCCTCAGGAAGATATTTACTGGCCAAAACAATAAATAAAAGGGACCTATTTGTCCAGTGTGAACTAGAAGATAAGAAAAAAAAACCGCTGGAAATGGATTGGTCATGTGGTTCTAAGATAGTCCAGCAATATCACTGTATGAGCCATGCCATGGACGTCCGAGGGAAGAGACTCCAGCAAACATCAATGTATGAGCCATGCCATGGACACCCGAGGGAAGAGACTCCAGCAAACATCAATGTATGAGCCGTGCCATGGACACCCGAGGGAAGAGACTCCAGTAACATCACTGTAAGAGCCATGCCATGGACACCCGAGGGAAGAGACTCCAGCAAACATCAATGTATGAGCCATGCCATGGACACCCGAGGGAAGGACTCCAGCAAACATCAATGTATGAGCCATGCCATGGACACCCGAGGGAAGAGACTCCAGCAAACATCAATGTATGAGCCATGCCATGGACACCCGAGGGAAGAGACTCCAGCAAACATCAATGTATGAGCCATGCCATGGACACCCGAGGGAAGAGACTCCAGCAACATCACTGTAAGAGCCATGCCATGGACACCCGAGGGAAGAGACTCCAGCAAAC
Source organism: Achatina immaculata (assembly GCA_009760885.1). Classification (NCBI taxonomy): domain Eukaryota; kingdom Metazoa; phylum Mollusca; class Gastropoda; order Stylommatophora; family Achatinidae; genus Lissachatina; species Lissachatina immaculata. Next base: position 35,325,196 of record CM019702.1, read on the forward strand.
ATCAATGTATGAGCCATGCCATGGACACCCGAGGGAAGAGACTCCAGCAACATCACTGTAAGAGCCATGCCATGGACAGCCGAGGGAAGAAGAAAGAGAGGCCGACCAAAGGTTGCCCGGGGGAGAGACCTACAAGCAGAAGTGAGTAGCAGTCAGCGCAACTGGGACACAGTACAAAAGCAGGCTGCAAACCGTGAGAGGTGGAGAGAATTTGCTGCTGTCCTGCAAGACGCCACAAAGCGAACTGACCGGTGATTGTTTAGCCGATCGTCGAACTAGGATATGGATGTATGGACTAAACAAACATTAAACATTATCAGAAAACTTGTGATGTATAAACTTGCTACAGCAGCTTACTTTTATTAGAAAACAAAACTTAGCAAAATATATTCTGAAATACTTATTACATTTGTAATAAGTACACCTTTCTGACTTGTGTTTGATGATACAAATTAAGAGCCGCCTCTCTCTCTCCTCTCTCTCCCACCCCACAAGTTTATCATTGCACTAGTAAATGTGTACATAATTTGGAGGATAACACATTTCATATTTGTTAGATGGGCCTCATGTTGAAAAGAGATAGTTAAAGGGCCCTTACCTCGGTGCCCCTAATGATGAATAAGGTAACAAGTTGTGCCTGTCTGTCTTGCCAGAACGATATCACAGAGGCAAGTCTTTAATTTTCCACCAATGTTTCGTGTTTTTATCTGTTGTGTTGTTTTTGTATGTGATCCTTGAAAAAAAAGGCTTTTGCCGAAATATTGGATTGTTGTATATTTTTCATTTATGTGTGCTCATCTTACTTTAAGTCCATTCTTGTTTCTGCCCACATTCCTCATTGTTGTTGTTGTTGCTGTGTGTGTACGTACATGCGTGTGTGTGTGTGAAAAAAACGGAACCATACACCTCTGTCTATATGCGTTACTAATAATGGATAGGACTGAAAACGCGCGCGCGCGCGCACGCACGCACACACACACAAGTGGCTAATAGTAAAATAACAGCTAATGGAAATACTGATAAAGCGTAGAGAATGATAAGTAGAAGATTGAACAGAAGAAGAGAGAGGGTAGAAATGAGGAAAAGGTCTACTAGATAAATAAAGTTTGCTTTCTCTCTCTGCTATCAAGTCTCTGCCTTTATATCTTATATACAAACCTGCTGGACACACAGTGGGCTAGTGATTCCACACAAACAGGTAACGTGAAGAAGACACCACTAGCGCTAATGGACGGTTTGTAGAAGCGATAAGAGAGACCAAGAATCCTGGGATCTGCTCTTACACATACTCGCATGTTCATCAGAGTTACCGGTCTTACCTGAACATAAAATGGCTGCCATAGGATACAAGTTAATCATGTTGTAACCTTCTCGAATTAAAAAAAAAAAATCTTCACGGGTACTGCTTCGAAGTATGATATTTTCTATGCTTTAGTCGCAGGTAACATATCGGTTTTTATATGTAAAGATCTTCCTTAGAATTATGTGGAAATATTTCAGTTTTCAAATTGTTTGGACTGTAAACAATTTGTTGTCCTTGTCTAAAAAAACAGGTACCACAAAAAGGTAAAGAGCCGACATACATAGTCAGTAAAATAGTAGATCGACAATGGGGACTCGCCGTATGTACAGAATAGAGTAAAATAAAGATCTTGGGGACTCGCAGCAATGTACAAAATAGGGTAAGATAAAGATCTTGGGGACTCGCAGCAATGTACAAAATAGAGTAAGATAAAGATCTTGGGGACTCGCAACAATGTACAGAATAGAATAAGATAAAGATCTTGGGGACTCGCAGCAATGTACAAAATAGAGTAAGATAAAGATCTTGGGGACTCGCAGCAATGTACAAAATAGAGTAAGATAAAGATCTTGGGGACTCGCAGTAATGTACAGAGTAGAATAAGATAAAGATCTCGGGGACTCGCAGCAATGTACAGAATAGAGTAAGATAAAGATCTTGGGGACTCGCAGTAATGTACAGAGTAGAATAAGATAAAGATCTTGGGGACTCGCAGCAATGTACAGAATAGAGTAAGATAAAGATCTTAGAGAGTACTTCATAACACCGGCAAAAAAACCATGACTAAGTGGAAAGGGCGGCGGGCTGGGGCAGAAGGCAGGACTTTTAGTCAGCAGAAACCTTGGTATTTATTAGCCCTTTCCATCACCATAAAGCTCATGAACCTGAAATCTCCTGTGAAACTGGGGGAAAAACTTTTGGACGGTTTTCAAACCATTAAAAAATAAAGGAACATTACAATACTTTCACATGCTAAAATCAGACGTTCAAATTTAAAACAAACGCTCAGACAGATAGATAGACAGACTGACGGACAGATGGATGGATGGATGGATGGATGGATGGATGGATCTGGCAGACAAACAGACAAGCAGACAGACAGACAGACGGACGGACGGACAGACAGATAGATAAACAGACAGACAGACAGATAGATAGATAGATAGATAGATAGACAGACAGACAGACAGATAGACAGATAGATAGATAGATAGATAGATAGATAGATAGATAGATAGATAGATAGATAGATAGATAGATAGATAGATAGATAGATAGATAGATAGAACTCATGGAAAAATAGTTCTCTGCTGAACTAGTGCCATATTTACCTCAAATATTGATATCACCTGTGGTTTCATGCTTTATCTCATGTTTTTAACAACGTGATTTATACTGGTTAATAAAAAATCTAAATATTCTCAGTATAACATTTCTAAATCTGATTTTTTTCAAAAGACCAGGAGAACAGAATTAACGTACGAAGTTTATTCTCAAAATGTGAAAACTTGCACACGTAAATTGTCATACACTCTGCCTTCACCTCTCAACTTTCATTCCATATCACTATAGTACAGGTACTACAAACATATTAAGCAGGAATGCCAGAAATAATAAACATTAACTGAAAACTACTGCCTTAAATATGATCTTTTTTCGATATATTCAATAATACGTTTTTTTAAGATTAGACATAAATATTAGGCTATTTCACATTCTTACACGTTAACTACAGCCATTCATTTCATTCATTTGCATGTCCCTTGCGGAACTTTGCCTCCCAAACAGCACTCCTGTAGGCCTCTCGGTTGTGAGCAAGATGGCCTGCTGCTGTTGCATCCATTTCCAGATCGTCAACGATGTCTTGCAGCCATCTTC
>CM019702.1:35333376-35355876 GCA_009760885.1 Achatina immaculata
ACGCATACAGGTACACAGACAGCCATACATAACAACACATACAGGTATACAGACAGCCATACATAACAACGCATACAGGTACACAGACAGCCATATATAACAACACATACAGGTATACAGACATTCGTATAGACCAAAAATCCGACAGAAAACAATCACAGTACCAGACCCTATGAGTATGAGAATGGTGGTGGTGGGGGGGGGCGGGGAGGGAAGGTCTAGCCCGAGGCCTGGGAAGGTTTTCTCTGTCTTAACGGTGTGCCTGGAGGGCTTCTGGGGGCCCATATTGGATGACAGCAGATAAACCGGGGGTAGGGGAAGATGGGTTAAAAAATGTCTCCCGTAAGCCCTGCCTAGTACATTCACACAGCACACTGTATGTGAGGAAGGTAAGGCATATATAACCGTTTGATATACGTAACTTCTTTTATCTTTTGTTAACTTTCACCACGTGGCCAAATATAAAGAATGCTTATAGTCATTTGAATAACATAATTTCTTGTACCTACTGCTTATTTCTAGCATATCCCTGATGTATTGTCTGGCATTGATTTAGTCATTTTCTATTACTGCCTGCTGTGTGTGTACGAAGACTTCTGTAATATTTGTCTGGAATCGTTGAGACCTCTATCAGCAACTGGTCGGTTTTATGGAAAATAGCATTGACCTTTAGAAGTTCTGTCGTAACCTAGTGAAGACTGGTTCTTCCCTCCGTTTTTCGTGGGTTTTTCGTTGTGAAGGGATCTAAACCGGCTCCAGATTTTGTTCACAAATAAATCTAAACAAACACAGGAAAGGACACATGCGGGCCGCACATCATGGGCACGTGTGGTAAGGGCATGTTGAAGCGGTGCGATCAAGGCCTTCTTTCGCGTGATCAGCACCTGGACTCTGTATGCGTGTGTGTTGCTGCTGTTAGCAGTGAAGAAATTTTCTAAAAAAAATTATGGCAACTTAAGAATAACAAAGAAACAGCTAACCCACGGCCTGGCAGTCATGTTCTGGCATTTCCAGGAATGGATTAAAATTTCGTCAAACAAAGCAGGAAGTACAAGTTTGAAAATAAATGCCAGATGATCACGTGACTGGCCCATTCTTAAAGCTGTATGTTACAACATGTGTGAGAAACATGCTTCAGAATGTCACACACAGAGCCAGATGTGAATGTCAGAAATGCTTTTATGATTTCCTCCTATAGTTCCTCATCTATCTATCTATCTATCTATCTATCTATCTATCTATCTATCTATCTATCTATCTATCTATCTATCTATCTATCTATCTATCTATCTATCTATCTATCTATCTATCTATCTGTCTGTCTATCTATCTATCTATCTATCTGTCTGTCTGTCTGTCTATCTATCTATCTATCTATCTATCTATCTATCTATCTATCTATCTATCTATCTATCTATGTCTGTCTGTCTGTCTGTCTGTCTATCTATCATGAGAGACAGACATAACAATTGTTTCACATTCTAATGTAACCTTCCGATTCCTTGTAAGAAAACTTTATTCCACCTCAGATACCTTGTAAGACAACTTTATTCCACCTCAGATTCCTTGTAAGACAACTTTATTCCACCTCAGATTCCTTGTAAGACAACTTTATTCCACCTCAGATACCTTGTAAGACAACTTTATTCCACTTCAGATATAATGATTGTAGTAGTATAAGGAGACGTGGAGAAAAACAACAGAGACAATATTGAACAATGTTCTTTTTCTTCGTCTAACTCTCTAGCGCCGCGAGACGATGTTCTCTGTGGAGATGTTGAGGCAAAGCGTTGTATCGGACAGGGAGTGGGTTATGGTGGCTATTTTTATTAATTCCCTGAGTAGAGCTGAAAAAGCAGAGCGGGGGTGGAGGTGGAGGTGGGGGGTGGGGGTGGAGGGGGAAGATGTGCAAATACTTTTTTAGCAGAGTCCACTGCCATAGGGACTAAGGCGATCGCTGCTCCGTTAGCCAGGTCGGTCCTATTACCAATGGAGAGGTGGGACAGCTTCCTGGTCGGCTACGGTTCGTCAACCCTGACGCTGGTATGTCAGGTATGGGCCACTGCCTGCCACATCAGACTGCTTTTTCACCCATATTCACGCGGTGAACTCTCCTCTTCTCCCCCCCCCCCCCCCGCGACAAAACAGGTGTATTTAATATAATACACGTGTATTTACCTCATAAATCTGCACTGTATAATTCACACAACAAGCTGTATAACTGGCACAACAACAAAAACTACAACATTAATCCAACAAACTATGCACTTACCCCCAAGAAAACTGCAATGGTAACCCAACAAGGTGTATGGTTAATCCAACAAAATGTGTATTTAACTAAAAAAAAACAAACTATGTAGTTAACCCAGGAAACTGTATTGTTAACTGTATAGTTAAGCCGACAAACTATGTTAACCTAACAAACTGTATGGTTAATCTAACAAACTATTTATTGAACCCACAAACTATGTATTAAAGCAACAAACTATGCAGTTATTCCAGCATACTGTATATTAAGCCAACAAACTGTGTATGCAACCCAGTAAACTGTATAGTTAACCCAACAAACTACGTAGTTTAACCAATAAACTGTATACCTAACACAACAGTGTAGTTAATAACTATGTATTAACACAACAAACTGTATAGTTAACCCAACAAACTTAGTTGTTAATCCAAAAAACTTTGTATTTAACACAACAAACTTCGTAGTTAAAACACCAAATTATGCAATTAACACAACAGACTGTTTACCATAGCTAAGATACTGTTAACATTTTGAACTGGACTTTAAGCAAGAGAAACTAGAGGATTTTCATGTTCTTCCTCTTGTCTCCTAAGAACTTCGTACTTATATTCTATGCAGCCAAAACCATGGTGATGACGAAGTACAATCATCTTTGTGGATTAGAAAATGACTACAGTGACTTCCTTGAACACCCAGAAGTGGACCCAGGGAATGACTTTCTTCTCAGAGCTCATGGTGACCAGCGAGAGTCCAACAGCGTTAGCGGTGCTGGATAGATTACGTAGTCTTAGCCGCTTTTCTGGATAATCATATGGCGTAGTCCAATTACGTTTACTGTATCTTTGCTCAAGTTTAACACACGCGAAATAGGAGACATAGAAAGGTTCAAGACAGGATTTGGGGGATGAAGGAATATGGAGGAGATGATGAGACAGCGAGTCATGACCAATCACAGAGCGTTACACTTACATGGCTGCAGAAAGGAAGAGAGAGAGAGAGAGAGAGAGAGAGAGAGAGAGAGATGTTTCGACTGAAATTAATTGGTTTCATAACAAGCCCTTCATGGAAATTCAGTATAATAATTTATACCTGGTGTTACATCCATGTAAGAAGTAGCCTTGCACCTGGAACACTGAACTATTCTCAACGAGAGTAGCAGTGCAAAGACGGTGAAGATGTAAGATAGTGCCATATTTAAGAGAACAAACACACCAGGAAAGTGGCTTTATGTTTAATGAGTGACATTAATTATCTTTTTTATGTGTATAATGAATTATGTCAATATCAAAAAGGAAAAAAAAATCTGATATTCTAATATTAAAACTAGTCAGGGCACTTCTAATTTCTGTCCTGCTTATATTCTAACTTTATTTTCTTCCTTAACTTTATAACTAGCCAGGACATTCACAGTTTCTGCTTTAACTTTATAACTAGTCAAGATATTCATTTCTTCCTTAACTGTATAACTAGCCAGGACATTCACAGTTTCTGCTTCAACTTTATAAAAGTCAGGAAACTTCCAATTTCTTCCTTAACTTTATAACTAGTCACGACATTTACAATTTCTACTTTAACGTTAAGACTAGTCAAAATATTAATTTCTTCCTTAACTGTATAATTACTGAGGGCACTCCCAGTTTCTAACTTAACTTAATAACTACTCACAACATTCTCAAATCCCACCTTAACTTTATAACTAGTCAGGGGATTACCAGTTTCTAGCTCAGCTTTATAACTATTTAGGATATTCCTAATTTTTGTCCTGACATTACAACCCCTGAGAAGATAAAGGCGGTAATTTAAAAAAAAAAAGAAGCCTCGTGAACAGGTTTCCGTTTCGCAGACTTTTCAAGACGCGCTGTTCCAAGCTCTAATGATGCGGTTTTATCTTGTGTCTGCTATGCAGAACAGCCTGCGTTTAACCTGGTTCCCATGCCACGTGCAGTCTGTTGCTATGTTTAGCCCTGACTCATGCCAGGTACCTGCTTGGCACCTGTTTTCTCTCCGCCCTATCTCCCGTCCTTGACCGGGATGATCAAAGAAAGTGCACCTTTCTGTGAAAAAAAGGAGCTGTCTTTGAAGTCAGAAAAGTAAGAAACCCATTTTTATTAAAAATGCCAAAAAGATTTCTTAAGACAGATCTTAAATAGAAATAACAAACAAAACAAAACAGGACAGCAATTTAAAACAACAACAAAGCAAATGAGAATGAAAAACAGGTGAACACTTAATAACTATTAGAGATTTTAGAGTAATTGAACTTGGCAACAAATGTAACTTTAAATCCACCCTTAAAGTTTTCTGACAATCGGCCTGGGACACGTGAAACTTTTAAGTCTGGTCATGTGACAAGTCTGACTGATACTTCCACATGCAGTCGAGACAGAAATTGGAGAAGAGAGTGGAAGAGTCATTTAATAGTATTTGCGAGCAACGAAAAGGTAAATTGGAATCCTTAGTGAAAATAACAAAGTCTAGGGGATAGCTAGTGTGTTTTATGTTCCCGATTTCTAGCATTAAGAAGCAATGTTCTAATTCTTGTGATCGCTCACGACTATAAAATACATACAGGGCGTCTGTAATCCGCTTCCAAACAGTGCCCCGTATGCTTAAATGAACATTTTACCTTATATGTACGTTAACCCTTACTTTCATCGTCTTTAATATTTGGACATTCTTTCATATACTCGTTTGTTCAGTCTACTACACTACAGAGCGCCTCAAACTTGACAGAACGCTAAAGTTTGCGCGTTATTTCAAATACTTAACTGTGGCTAAAGAACTTGATCATGCAGCTTCAAATATTTGAGCAAGTAGCTGCAGTAAGAAGCTGTAACGGTTATAATGCAGCTACAGTAAGAAGTTTCTGTAACGATTGTAATGTAGCTACAGTAAGATGTTTTCTGTAACAGTCATAATGTAGCTACAGGAAGATGTTTTCTGTAACAGTCATAATGTAGCTACAGGAAGATGTTTTCTGTAACAGTCATAACGTAGCTATAGTGAGATGTTTCTGTAACAGTCATAATGTAGCCACAGGAAGATGTTTTCTGTAATAGTCATAACGTAGCTATAGTAAGTTGTTTCTGTAACAGTCATAATGTAGCTACAGGAAGATGTTTCTGTAACAGTCATAATGTAGCTATAGTAAGATGTTTATGTAACAGTCATAATGTAGCTACAGGAAGATGTTTCTGTAACAGTCATAATGTAGCTACAGGAAGATGTTTCTGTAACAGTCATAATGTAGCTACAGGAAGATGTTTTCTGTAACAGTCATAACGTAGCTATAGTAAGATGTTTCTGTAACAGACATAACGTAGCTATAGTAAGATGTTTCTGTAACAGTCATAATGTAGCTACAGTAGGATGTTTTCTGCAACAGTCATAACGTAGCTATAGTAAGATGTTTTTGTAACAGTCATAATGTAGCTACAGTAGGATGTTTCTGTAACAGTCGTAATGTAGTTACACAGAGATGTTTTCTTTAACAGTCATAACGTAGCTATAGTAAGATGTTTTCTGTAACAGTCATAACGTAGCTATAGTAAGATGTTTCTCTAAGAGTCATAACGTAGCTATGGTAAGATGTTTTCTATAACAGTCATAATGTAGCTACAGTAGGATGTTTCTGTAACAGTCATATTGTTGCCACAGAAATTATGTTATTATATCTATTATGCAACTCTAAACTGATTGGCCATTTCTGTTGAGTGACAAGTCATCATTTTCCCCCCTCTCTTTCATTTCACTACAAAAAAATCCGTTTTCTATTTAGCAAAACTGTATTCTGTACTCTAAATCAGCCATAACTCCCTGCTGATAGATCTGGAGCAGGTCTTGAAGTTAATCCATGGTGAAAGATCTAATCATCACAGCATTAGTGGGGACAATATTTGTCTACGAAGAATTATTTTAGAAAGCTACATTTTAGCTAGACTTTAGAAAAGTCCTGAAACTTTGGTCCATGATTATCTTCCTTCCATTAAGCTTATGCTCGCGAGAGCTAACCAGTTTATCATCATCTTTTTTTTCGATGAGGACTGAAAAAATGCTTGGGAACTTCGTGATATGCCACACAAAAATATGAAGCAGATATGGAGTCGCGCCAGCTTTAACGTGAACAAGCATGCCTATGCATGAGCTGTTGCTGTTTTTTTTTTCAATACGTCGTGTGTCTCCCACGCGTGACAGATTGACTTCTGACTTGTAAACTCGTCATGCAACGATGATTTTCTGGTTTTGAAGAGAGGTTCCCTGCCCGTATATGCGCCACAGCTGGCTACACACTTTCACTCTGCAGCTGTTACATAAAGCTGTTCTGTTTAGGAATAAAGCATTAAACGTGCAGCACGAATGTAAACAAAAACACAGAGACATTTAAAAAAGCCAGAGAAAGACGTGTCCGGCCAAGGAAGGGGGATCTAAAGACTAGTTTAGATGATGTTGAATGCCTTTTCCCATATTACATCAGCGATCGCTTTAGGAAATGGGACATAACTCAGAAATAATTTTAAATGAGGCATGTAAAAGATGAGAGAAATGACGATTGTGGTAAAAATAGTTCTAGAAATGAAAGTAGATGGAGGTGTTGGTTCAGTTTTACAAAAAAGTTTGAAAGAGTGAGAAAAATGGCCATTCTGTGCCCATCTTTCTTAATAGGAGGAGACCAAAAAAAAAAAAAAACTACATTTTTCGTCTGTTTTTCTTGTTTTTATCTGTTGTCTTGTTTTTCTATGTGATCCTTGAAAAGAGATTTTTGCCGAAATATTGTATGTTCTCAATCTGTATATACTCATCTTTCTTTCTGTCATTCTTGTTTCACACTTTCCTCACTCTTTCTATCCTTTTTTTGTAAAATTGTACCATACACCCTCACCTACTTGCAAATGGGATAAGGTGGTTTAAGTATTGTACTTAACCTAATCATGCAGTCATGAAGCTTTCAAACATAATTGGGTTTTATCATTTTTCCTCGTCAGTTCCTTTGCTATCTTAATCTGAACTCACACGTTAGCAGTTATTATATCCAGTTTTACATTATATCCAGTTCAGGATCTCACGAACGTTAGCATAGCGCTAGCGATGTCTGAAGTGTTTACTGATCAATGTGTGAAAGCTTAATAGGCCTCTTTCATTCTTCTCATTCTATTATTTTTCTTGCCGTCATTCACTATTCAGAGTGATTTTTTACTAGATATCCTACTTTCTCTTACGCACTGACAGTCGTCTGTGCAAGCTACCTTAGTGTGCATCGTCTTCAGTCAGTCAGTCAGTCAGTCATTTGCATGTCCCTTGCGGAACTTTGCCTCCCTAACAGGTCTCCCGTAGGCCTGTCGGTTGTAAGCAAGATGCCCTGCTGCTGTTGGGTCCATTCGCAGATCATCAACGATGTCTTGCAGCCATCGTCGCCTTAGTCTTCCTCTCTTTCTTTTTCCCATTATGTATCTTCGCAGATTATCAACGATGTCTTGCAGCCATCGTCGCCTTAGTCTTTCTTTTTCCCATTATGTATCTTCGCAGATCATCAACGATGTCTTGCAGCCATCGTCGCCTTAGTCTTCCTCTCTTTCTTTTTCCCATTATGTATTCTTCCAAGACTGTCCTCTCTAAATTATCATGGCTCGCCTTACAATCAGATAATTTCTATTATCTGAGGTAGAAAACAGAGCACATACAAATATCCCCTGCTTACCTGTTTTTCATCTAACACGGGCCCTCAAATCCGCAGGGGCCCACCCTTAAAGCTGGGGAAATTTTCCAGGCCACAGAGCAATGCAACGGTTGTAGCACCCTTTCGCTGAGTCCGGTCTAAGTAATAGTTGTTAAAATAGTAGGGTTTCGTAAAAGTAATAGTTGTTTAACATCACAGGATTTGGTGAAAGTGATAGTTGCTTAACATCGTAGGATTTGGTGAAAGTGATAGTTGTTTAACATCGTAGGATTTGATCAAAGTAACATTTGCTTAACACCGTAAGATTTGGTCAAAGTAATAGTTGTGTATCAGGAAAGATGTGCTCCAGTACTAAAATACACAGCACCATCTTCCTCTTTTCCCCTTTCTACCCGACCCCACCCCATCCCCTGGGGCTCTTATTTTCATAGCTCTCAAGCCAGATCACGTCTTCTTCAACCTATAACCTTCTCATGACAAGACAATTTACTCTCAATTGCACTACTTCACTTCTATTTCTCGTTTCATATTTGCCTGCCTTTAGTTCTAGAATTTTTCCTTCGGCCGTTCTCGTGTTTTAAAACTCCTTCAGTTATATTTATATTTATTTTATCCATATCTTCAAACCCCACATTTCTGTCTTCATCCATCTCTATAAACAAAGATTCTTCTGGAAACGAAAACGCAGGTGTTAAAACAGGACAAAAGGGTGTTTGTTTCATAATTAACGACTTGAGCTATATGTTTCTAAGCATTTTCTGCGGAACTTATCACTCGTTTTCGTGTCATTAAGAAAAATGTTTTTAGGTACATACACGGCGCTTTGAATCTGTATGTGTAAAATGGCTTAGGTGTATGCTTTTGTTTGTTTGTATGTGCTCTGTTTTCTATATATTACTGATACTTATAATACTGGAGCAGAGAAAATGATTGATGGCTCTTTTATTTGTTCCAGAATGTAGAGAAATGATACAAAGAGATGAGGGTGTATTCTCATTTATCGAAGCCTTAAGCAGCAGAACAAAAAAAAAAAAAGAAGTTTATCATGACAGTCATCCAGCACCATATATGATGTAATGGTTGCTTATCTCACCTTCACTCTCCCCATCCTCACTCTCGCTACCTCCTCTAGATCCTTTCTTTCCTTCTGTTCTCGCCCCCCCCCTTCCTCTTTTTTCATGTATTTCAATCGGGCTTGATATATGCCTCCAGCCACCTAAAATTATTTAACATATCCTCCAAAACTGCATCAAATGAACCTTACGTACTGACTCAGTGAAGCGACCCAAGGATCCATGCTCTGCAGTAGAAACTACAGGGAAGAAAAAAAAAACCGAAAGATCCGGTTTATTCAAGACACAGAAATGCAGACAGTATTTGGATAGAAAGAGGAACAATACAAGCCTGTCTCAAGTTACCGATGATGTAGGTAATCCTTTCATAATGTGCTTCTTGTTTGTTTTTTTTTCAGAATGGCGTCGCGCACAAACAGAATCAAATTCAGGTGGTCGTTAAGGTAAGGCAGAGTCAGGGTTTCGGAGAGAAACGTTGTTAAGGCGGTGCAGAACTCTTCCCCTACGCTTATCTGTTTTCATCCAGTAAGGCTCCTGTGAAGCCAAGGACCCATTCTGTGAAGCCAAGGACCCATCCTATGAAGCCAAGGACCCATCCTGTGAAGCCAAGGACCCATCCTGTGAAGCCAAGGACCCATCCTGTGAAGCCAAGGAACCATCCTGTGAAGCCAAGGACCCATCCTGTGAAGCCAAGGAACCATCCTGTGAAGCCAAGGATCCATCCTGTGAAGCCAAGGACCCATCCTGTGAAGCCAAGGAACCATCCTGTGAAGCCAAGGACCCATCCTGTGAAGCCAAAGACCCATCCTGTGAAGCCAAGGACCCATCCTGTGAAGCCAAGGACCCATCCTGTGAAGCCAAGGACCCATCCTGTGAAGCCAAGGACCCATCCTGTGAAGCCAAGGACCCATCCTGTGAAGCCAAGGACCCATCCTTGAAACAGAGAAACCCTGAAACATCGCTTGTACTCCCTCTTGTTAGGCCCTGGTTAAAGCATTAAATACTTGTCTAACAGGGGAAGAGGTGTTTCAGCACTGAAATACTCAGCACCATCTGCCTCTTTTCCTCCTTTCCTACAGACCCCCGGCCCCACCCTGCCTTATTCGAAAGGATTTCTGGATTTTATTCCCTCCATTTCATAAAGAGGCCGCTGATGCATGCATAAGGACATTCAACAGCAAATAAATATGTTGCAGCTAAGCACCAGATTAACCACGATAAAACTATTCCCAGAATCCCCAACATAAGAAAGCAAAGAAAAAGAAAGAAAAACCAAGGTTAACTTCTGGGAAATGCCCAGCGTTTATATGATACGATATTTACCAGCAAGCATGATATTCTGTTGCTCTAGGGTCACCTATTTGAAAGCAAAACCATCATACAGAAAAAATTGTACAGAAAAAAAGGCTGACAGATAACAATTGAAGCGGAAAAACTCTGATGTGTTTTCAAGAACTTGTTTTGTTCTTTTTTCTAATCCAGGCTCTACGTTCGATCACTGGCAAGTGTTAAGAGATGTAATCTGGCTCTTGTTTTGACAAGTTATAGCTTGAAGAAGTTTTATCGTATTTCAAGAGCCCAGGTCGTTGTTATCATTTTTGTTTTGTTATTGTTTCTCCGGCAGGTTAAGAAGGACGAGGAAGTCAGTCTGGCATATGATTTACACACAGAACCTGAGAAACCTTTAAAAAAAGAGAGACCTAAATTACTTTTTTTATTTATTTGTTGTTGGTGTTGTTGTTTTGTGTGTTTTTTGTGTTTCCTTTTTTTTTTCTTTTTGATGGTGTTTAGTGGTGTTTAGTGGCTCTTTGTATTGCTAATCTGACATCAGTCCCACTGTAACAAGTTATAGTCTCCACTCTTGGAGCCACTAGACTAACTGAAACGATGAAGAAAATAATGCTTTACTCTTTTCACTTAAACGACTTTATTTTTTAAAAATACTAATATGATTTAACTGGGCATGTCTATGGAGATTCAAATATTAAATAACATTATAAACTACTATATATAAATGACGCGTGGTGTAGCCGTTAACGCACTTGCCTAGCGATCAGAAAGTATCTGGTTAGGTTTCGCACTCGGGCAGAAATTTATTTTTTTTAGATCGATCGGAATCGAGGTCAACCCAGTCTAAAAAAAATGGGTACCTCGGGTTTCTCTAGGAAATCAAAGGCAGCAAGGACAAGCACTGGCATCCCTACCTCAAATAGTGGCCTAGAAATGTGAAGGAACTAACACTTCACAACCCTGCGGTATACAAACCCCAGGGGACATAGATACATAGACAGTAGTGGGACAAACGTTAGTAGTTATGTCTTTGTTTCTGCAAGATTCAAAGGCACGCAGAACAGTTACAAGCTTCTAGATCTACTTTTGTGTACAGTTTTAAACAGATTAAACGTTTCTGTCTAAACTTGTACGTTTACTGGGTGACATGTCACTTTGAATAGTGATTTCAGCTTTCAGGTCTTTACCTGTCAGCTCCTTGAGGCTTAGAAATCTTATGTTCTCAGTTTCTAGGAACTAACGGGTAACAATATATCAGACGAAACAAGGGAGAGGTGAATCGCACCGTGTTCAAATAGGATAAAAACCGCCAGTACTCCAGAGCATGACTGTAGGTGATCTCTACAGAGCCCTGTGTCTTTATTAAAGGTATCTTCTTCTTCCTCTTCTTCTTCTTCGTCGTCGTCGTCGTTCGCTTCTACCTCCAAGACCGCCCCGTGATCCTACTGAATTTACTCCTGTGGTCCTCGATAATTCCCGTGGTCCCCGAAAGGACCACAGGAGATCCCCGAGAGAACCACAAGAGGTTTAGAGTATCGCAGGGCTTGAGCCTGTATTCTCGGTGGGTCTCAGAAGCGGGATTGCGTGACACCGTGGTTTTCGTTGCACCAGTTTAGTCTAGAGTTGGACTTTCTCACCGGAAAACCTCGGCGTGTTTTGGATATCAGTATATCCCCGCTGGGTGAGAGGTGATTACCAGTAAGGGTATAAAAGGACACCAGGACTTGAGACAAAGGACATGGCCAAAAAAATCATCTGTATGAGGAGAAAAAAAAACTTGCGAGTTCTCTTGACCTCTTGGAAAAGAAAGGGATTGAGGTAGCGAGTGTTTGGACAAAACGTATATAATAGAATAATAATAATTATTGTTATTATTGTTATTAGTAGAAGAAGACGAAGAAGAAGAAGAGGAGGAGGAGGAGATTTCAGTCTTTCTTCACTTGAACAGTCTACCTGCCAACACTTTTCTTGTATCACTTTCCCGTATCTTTCACTTATAATACTCGTACACAATATTCTATTCTTTGTCCGCGGGTCGCCATCTTCAGCCTACATCCAAATCCACCGCCCACGATATCAGCAAAAGATTATGTGGCATGTCTTTGCGCTCTGTCCGCATTGTCAGATGTCACGTGATATCATCTCTCCGCCATGTTTATAGACATTTTCCTTTGTTTGCCTGCTTGGGTATTAATCTTCAAAGTGGCAGATCTCTAAACGGTCTCTGAAACGAAACTCCAGATGCTGTGGCGTACTGAAAGAAAATACTTACGTTTTTTTTTATGACTTGTCAGCTGTACATTACAGCCTAGAGACTGGAGTTTTTGTTTTGTTTTCTTGATTTAGATTAGGGATGACAGCAGTGGAGGAAAAGGGGGGGGGGGGGTTGATGTGTGTGCTTTCATGAAGAGAAAATCCTGCCCAGTTATCTGGGAGATTATTACTGAAAAGTGAAACAGTGAATGCTTGAAAATTGATGGCGTACAGTTGTTCCTAGTTTGCTAAAGTTCACACAAACCTGAGGTGTCCACCCTTGTATGTGAAGCACTTCCACTATAAATAGGGGAATAACAGTCCCCCCCCCCCTCTCTCTCTCTCTCTCTTCTTCCGTTGCTTGTGCCAGAGATGTATTTTTCATGGGAAAACTTCGTTAATTTGTTATGCTTGGCGCGAGATGAAGTTTGCTCGTCGTAAAACTGTAGTTCATATTTGTAATGTCCCCTGAATCCAGATATGGTGCATCGTTTCCTTTTAATATGATGTATATATGAGAGAGAGAGAGTCAGAAAGTTACCGCGAATCAAAGGATGTTATTGAAAATATATGAAAAGACTCAAGGGCTAGTGGGAAGGTATCTTCACATATTTTAATTGTTACGTCCCTTGATTTGCTTTGTTCTAAGTTTCTTTGATATTTGTGATGAACTTTTTTTCCTCCTCACTTTGTTCTTTTTTCCTCTTTCCTTTTGTATTATCAAACATTTTTCTCTGTAATGTATAAGTTTCTCTTATTTTACTCATGTTCTCTTTTAATTATGTTCATGTTATCGGGTTAATGTCCAGGTTTCCAAGAAGTGTGATGAGAGACTGCTTGAAGCAATCATGCTATAGGAAATCAGCTGAGCAGATGATGAAAGGTATCTTACACCGAGATCTCTCAGACGCTACACAACTTGTGCAGGCCCTACAGGGGAGACTTTCTGTAATCCTGAGACTGTCTTGAATCACTGTCAGTAAGAGCTGGCTGTGAGTTATGGTTCTACATATGATAAACGTATCAACATGAGTGTATCTTTAATGTATTTGTCTAATAGGAACTCGTATCCATGTTCTTTTTTTTTTTTTTTGGCTTTACACTCTTCGGGTCTCGTGGGAAGAACTTTTTTCACCTCGCAGCTGTGAAGAGTTCGTTTCGTGTAGATTATTAACGTTATATATTTGCTTTGAGTACTTCGGTCGTTAGAAACATCTTGCTGTTCATATTGGGACCTGTTGTATGGTGAGGCGGCATGTATCAGCTGTTGTAGATCTTGTCAAGCATGATCTTGGAGGACAGCTCCTTTCATGGCTGACTCTCTCTCTCTCTCTCTCTCTCTCTCTCTCTCTCTGAACATTAAGTGCCCAGGGCACATGGGGCTTCCGCAAGGGTATGATATCACAAATGCCTATCCTTTGCCTTTTTTCTGCTCTTGCCCAGGTGAGCCCTCTATTGCTCAACATCCTCTCTGTTGTTCTTCTCCATGTCTCTTTTGGTCTACCCTTACTTCTGTTCCCCTGTGGTGTCCATG
Source organism: Achatina immaculata (assembly GCA_009760885.1). NCBI lineage: Eukaryota > Metazoa > Mollusca > Gastropoda > Stylommatophora > Achatinidae > Lissachatina > Lissachatina immaculata. The sequence goes on from CM019702.1 coordinate 35,347,449, forward strand.
TTAGTGGACTGACATGGCTGACTCTACCAACGTTTAATTTGCTTAGCGGTCACAGTTATAACAATCAATGTTCGTGTTACAAGGTTCAGTTTTCTTGCGCATGAGTCTTCTTACATCATACAAGGTCAAGTTTTCTTGCGCATGAGTCTTCTTACATCATACAAGGTCAAGTTTTCTTGCGCATGAGTCTTCTTACATCATACAAGGTCAAGTTTTCTTGCGCATGAGTCTTCTTACATCATACAAGGTCCAGTTTTCTTGCGCATGAGTCTTCTTACATCATACAAGGTCAAGTTTTCTTGCGCATGAATCTTCTTACATCATACAAGGTCAAGTTTTCTTGCGCATGAGTCTTCTTACATCATACAAGGTCCAGTTTTCTTGCGCATGAGTCTTCTTATACCAAGATTGGTCCTCACATCTCCCTCAGATCACATGACCAGCTATTCGCAAGTTCTTCGCAGACCTCGTGACAGACAAGTTTCGTATTCTTGACTTTCTTCGTGTCTCAGTTTAGGTCCGCCACGTGGTCTTCGTCCTGCCATAAGTTGGCCATACAAAACCTGCTTGGGGACACGACTGACATCCAGTCTTGTTACATGCCCCAGCCATCTCCATCTTCCGGCTGCTTAGCAATGTCATCACTGATGGAACCTCAGACTTGGTTATTTACCGTGTCACTTGATGTTCATTATTCAGCGAATATGGAAACTATGAAGTTTTTTTTCTTCTCATGGCTGGCATATGATGATCTATATAATATTATCCATATAAGACAGTGCTAAGCACAGAGGTCTGATGTCTTCAATTTTAATCTTCTGTTGTTCAATGTACTTCTTTTTAATTTGCTTTAAAAAAATTGCAAGTTTCATATTCGCACTGATTTCTTCATCCAGGGAGAAGGCGGAAACGGCTGTAGATTCAAAGTAGCTGAACCTATCCACTGCCTTCAAGAGCTTCCCTTTCAGTGTCTTGACAGATCAGTGTGGTTGTATCTTTGTCCACCAGCCAGTGTATTGACAGATCGGTGTGGTTGTGTCTTTGTCCACCAGCCAGTGTATTGACAGATCGGTGTGGTTGTGTCTTTGTCCACCAGCCAGTGTATTGACAGATCGGTGTGGTTGTGTCTTTGTCCACCAACCAGTGTCTTGACAGATCGGTGTGGTTGTGTCTTTGTCCAACAGCCAGTGTCTTGACAGATCGGTGTGGTTGTGTCTTTGTCCACCAACCAGTGTCTTGACAGATCGGTGTGGTTGTGTCTTTGTCCAACAGCCAGTGTCTTGACAGATCAGTGTGGTTGTGTCTTTGACCACCAGTCAGTGTCTTGACAGATCGGTGTGGTTGTGTCTTTGTCCACCAGTCAGTGTCTTGACAGATCGGTGTGGTTGTGTCTTTGTCCACCAACCAATGTCTTGACAGATCGGTGTGGTTGTGTCTTTGTCCACCAACCAATGTCTTGACAGATCGGTGTGGTTGTGTCTTTGTCCACCAGCCAATGTCTTGACAGATCGGTGTGGTTGTGTCTTTGTCCACCAGCCAATGTCTTGACAGATCGGTGTGGTTGTGTCTTTGTCCACCAGCCAATGTCTTGACAGATCGGTGTGGTTGTGTCTTTGTCCACCAACCAATGTCTTGACAGATCGGTGTGGTTGTGTCTTTGTCCTCCAGCCAATGTCTTCAGTGAAAATTAAAAAAATGACAGTGCTCAGACTATACCGAATCCGCAGAGTCACCTCGCTGCGAACCGCAAGGGCTGCCTTGTCACAAGATAGGAGCTCCTTGACTGGAAATTCTGCTCCTCTTATCTTGGCTCTCAGACGGAGCCAAGTTAAACAATGAGCCATCAAGTTGTGTGCGAGTGAATGCATCACTCCTAACATCAACATCTTTGACCGCGCAGTTTACGAGGGCAGAAAAGTATATTCCCCAAAAAAGGGAGTAGGAGCTATGACACTGCCTTGTTGGCCTCTGCTCCTTGACCTCAAAGCTGTTAGATGTACCGCCATGGAAGTGTATGGTGGTCTTGATATCCTGGTGGAGCGGTGCAGTCAGTCTGAGCAGCAATGCTGGTCGAAACCAAATATACTCTAAGCTGCTTCTTGACCGATTAAATATTAAATGTTTCGGATTTAGAGGAAGACGTTCAGTCTAATTAATGTCTAGTTCATTATTTGTTTGTAAAACTTGTATCTTCTGTATAAGTTTTCATCTGTTTGCACGCGCGCTGTATTAACTTGAAGAATTATAAATCAATTTACTGCACAGCGCTCAGTCATAATTCCCCACCTCATTCAGATTTGATGATTATCCGCCAACTCCCACACGGGGAAAGCTCACTCATAAAAACCCAAACAAATTACAGCCCCCGGGGGTGGGGGGTGGGACAAATCCTACGCGCATTCCAATAGAAAATTTAGTGATTTTGGAAAATAGTGCAAGAGAGAATCAGATACAAGTAATTCACTTAAAAAAAACACAAAACAAACTCCGATACAGATGAAGTGAGAAACTGATGAACAAGACAGCTTGTTATGAATCCCCATCAACATTCCGGGCCGGTAGTCACGCCCTGCAAACAATCCCAACAAAACATTGCAAAAACTGTCTCCAGTGAAGGACAACTTGAACAAAACAGAAGTCGCAAGGGAGATAATTCTACGAAAAAAAGTTGGGGGGGGGGGGGGGGGGGCTTAATTTATTATTCTGACTCTTATTTTAACTTTTATGTAGATGTAAAGTTTAGTTTGTGACTCACTCTTTCTTTGGTCAGTGGGTGAAAAATCTGCCTTGTGCTCAGCATTTTGTTTGGTTTTTTTTTTAAGCTCCACTTAATAAAATAAGAAGAATTCTGTGCCCCGAGACAATGTTTATAATTTCTGCGTGGCATATTTGTCTGCTCTGAGAATTCGCTGGGAAATTTAGCATGGAATATATTACATCAAACCAGAGGGGAACATCAATTTTGACATTTAGTTTCTCAGTTTATTGCCCTAGAAGAAATATCTGCATTTTACTTATGGTTTTTTTTCCCAGTTATCTTCTCTATTTATTCTTTCGAGTCTTCTACTTTCTTTGTCATTTTTAATATCTTTAATGACCAGAAGAGTTTCCTTCGGTCTCTTTTGAGTTTAATCTTTCTATATTGTGCCAAGTTAAACAATGAGGATGTTGAGCAATAGAGGGCTCACCTGGGCAAAAGCAGAAAAAAAGGCAAAGGACAGGCATGTGTAGAAAACCCTTGCGGAAGCCCCATGTGCCCTGGGCACTTAAGGTTCAGAGAGAGAGAGAGAGAGAGAGAGAGAGAGAGAGAGAGATTTTGTGCCTGTTACATAGTGTTATGTCTTGTGCCATTGTTCACGATGTATTGTATTTTGAACCTCACAATGTTTTGTATGTCTCCGCGCTGTGTTGTATTTCGAACCTGCAATGTTTTGTGTTTCGAACCTCACATTGTCTTGTATGTCAAACTCGCACTGTTTTTGTATGTCCCCCCACTGTCCTGTATTTCGAAATTCAGAATGTCTTGTGTTCCGAACCTCACATTGTCTTGTATGTCAATCTCGCACTGTTTTTATATGTCCCCCCCCCCACGCTGTCTTGTTTTTTCAAACCACAAGCTGTCTCTTACGCCGAGGTTCATATTTGTTTGCAGCGTTTGGAAACTTCTCTCAGGACTTCATTTCCAACTAAACCTTCACAGTTCACAAATACAGTGTTTAGTTAGGGAGGACCACCATCCACACACTCCGGACACATCCATGGTTACTCGATCTCCTCTTCAACATCTCCTTCAGCATGCGGAAACTGATTATACCCGTTCCTTGGTGGGTGCCTAGACCCCTAGAGCTCCAGGTTACTCGTTCATTTTTCACCACCAACCTTTTAATCCTTGATAACGACGCAGATTCGCAGTTACCAGCGAAGTCTTTTGTACCAGCAGCTTCTCTTGTACCACTGGTGATGTCTGCTCAGTCCATTGCCTGCCCTTTCCCTGACTCAGCCAACTGATCCGGTCTTATATTTTCCCTAACACCTGCCGGGTCAGGTATAACAAATAAAGATCAATCGATGGATCTGTGACAATTGCAGGGAATTCCAGCCACTGTATCCTTTGAAAGCCATCCTGAATTTATTTTTTTAAAGGAAATTTGATGAAACAGTTTGTTCCGTTTCCACGTCATCAAATAACAACCCAAATAAGACATAGGATATACAAGATCACAAAGATATATAAAATACGTGGACTCAGATGTTTTCCTCAGCCCAAACAACAACTCACATTTTGGAAACTGCAGCCAACGCAATTCATCGAGACAAACGTATTAACAGAAACTCCACAACAATCAGAGAAAGAAGACTCCTCTCATTGGATGGAGCTCTACTGAATGAGATCTTGTTGGCGCTGCCTCGCGGATAACAATCCCAGACTGAGAGAAAATAATGGAAAGCTGATCTTATGAGAGCTCTTGTGTGTTGAAGTTTATCTTTCGATAGCTTATTTCCATAACAAGTCAAGGTCTTAGAATGCAAATGAATGCAAATTAATGAAACACTTGTTAGATATCTGATCTATAAAATTCCCGCAGGATAATACGTTGTTTCCCCTATTATCTTGATGACTTTTAGAAACAGCCGTGCTTACCTGTCCTTGGTCTGCTTTCTGACATTGGAAGAACATGCTTTTCTTTGAGACTGCTGAAATCTTTATGCAGTATTTCCAGACATATGGGTTAGTTTAGGCAGGCGAAAACAAAACAAAAATCGTCTTACCTCGAACTAAAGAATGTCAAATATGTCTTGTTTTGAGAAATGGAATTTTGTGAGATTTTAGCTGAGGAATGTAGTTTTTTTTTTTTTAACTGAAGCCTGGATTTGAAAATAGATCTGTGTGTCAGAGAAAGTAATAAGCATTTTTTTTCTTACTGTTGAGTTTGAAAATCTGAGTTTAATTACGAGATTTAAAGAGGAAAACAGCCATTTTGATATCTGAGATTTCAGATTGACAGAGATTTAAGTTTTTATATTGTTTAATACTGAAATCTCAACAGGAAATATTAGTTATTATTTAATATTTTAATTTTAATAAATAATTTTAGAAAATATGTGACAGTTAAAGATTTATTTTTGCTGAAAACTATTCCTTATTTTCCAATGAGTAAGAAATTAAAAAACAGAAAACTGTAACAAAAAGGTCTTCGAAAAATATTTACCATTAACTCTAGTTTCCTGTTTGGAGTAGCAAAATCATCATTATTACTTCAGTTTGCTAGGGCCGTGAGTTACCTTTCTGTACTCAACTGTTTTCCGCCTACCTGTTACACACGTTCCGTTTCCTTTTATCTACATCCTCTTGCGCTCAGCTTTCTTAGTTACTGTAATCCTGTCCTGCATTAGAGGCACTGTGGGATGTAGCTTTGGCGTCCGCGCTTTCCATGACCTAGCGGAACACTAGGATGTCACGTGGTCAACATCAAGCTTGGTCTCCTTTCCTTCTCCATTTTCAAAAAAAGAAGCTGGATACCATATCCATGGCTTGGTAACTAGGAGGCCTGGGACACACTGAGATTCAAGTTAGGGGCGAGCACGCTAACCACTACGCCTCCCGGGAGGGGGGGGGGGGCGCCATGCTGCTGGTGTAGATTTCCGAACAACAGTTTCCTTGGTGTCACCTGTCAACCCATTCTAAATTGTGAGAGATCCTTGAGCGTTTTGGAACTTCTCTTTGTTACTTTTTTCTGTTGTCTTATAAAGCTGTTTAATATACCATGGTATGTAGTTGTTTATAAACCTGGGATCAGAGAATCTTTCTTCTATTGGATATGGCCGTTTTGAAAAGTGGAAACAAAACTTACGAATGTGACAATATCAAATTTCATAATGGTATACAAAGTAATGATGATTATTATTATCATGTGCTTTGCGGGATAACGTTGGCGATCAAGCTTCTTCTTCTTGCGCGGTTCTTGGTGTTTCCAATTAGTTCAGATGCTTTTCTTTTTTAAATCCCACTGAGATATTTTTCTTGTGTCTCTTCTCTGTTTCTTTTTCCCTTGAATTTTCCAGTCATTAATAGGTTCTCCAACTTTTGTCTTCTCATTACATGTTTAGGTTCTCTAACTTCTGTCTTCTCATGACATGTCTAAGTTCTCCAACTTATGTCTTCTCATGACATGTCTAGGTTCTCCAACTTATGTCTTCTCATGACATGTCTAGGTTCTCCAACTTATGTCTTCTCATGACATGTCTAGGTTCTCCAACTTGTGTCTTCTCATGACGTGTCCAAGAAATTTTGATTGTCTTTTTCTTATCCTTTTTAACGAGGACAAAGAGGTCATCAAAGAAGTTTTATTGTTAGACTAAAGTTAAGAAGTACTCTCTTATATTCTTTTCTATGAAAAAAAACACATCATTATTACTCATTTAAGCTTCCTTCGTTCAGGGTTAGCTGCCAGATTGTATGACCGCTGTCTTCCCATGACACATCCGAAAAGAAAATATAGAACATAGAAACAGGATGCGGGAGATGTCAAATACAATAAGAAGAAAAGAACTCGTTGGGCGCTGGATCTCTGGATTTTTTGCCCGTATTTTCTTGTCTTTCCGTTTCAAAAAAAAAAAAAAATCCCCAAGACATTCAAATTTTCAGCAGATGAATAAAATTAAAATCTTGGGATAGAACTCGCTGGATTTTGGAGATGATAGTTCTTCGACTTCTTTGATATTACTAGCGCTGTGAATACATTTCTGTAATTAGATTAATTTCCTGTACGGCCTATGGCTGCAATCTGTGAAGGCTATCAGAAACCTTACAAGGAATCTGAAATCGAATAGTTGTATCTTCTTATCCGGCTTCGACTGATCCGGGAGCGAATCTTTGCCTGGTCTTTTAATATAATCGCAGAAATTTGCATATCTCCGTGTTCTCAGACTGCCTCAGCTGCACCGGAGTGTGTCACAGATTATATCAGGGCGTCCTTCACCGAGAATGGCATAAAGAAGTATCATACAGTGATAAAGAATAAAGCCGTGGAAACTTCCTGTGTGGCTCTAGAAGGTCCAGGTTTAAGAAGATAACAAAGAACAATGTGGTATTTAATGCATTCCTGCTTAGAGCCACAAGAATTTAAGAAAGAATTAAAAGAAAAAGAAACGAACAATATAAATAGAGAGAACAAAAAAAATTGTTTTTCGTTAACTCTTTCACGCCTGAAATACATTGCATCGTCTGTTATAGTATATTTTGATGAGATGTTTTGGTAGAAAGAAGCTAAAAGAAAATTACTCTATAATTTGAAACAAAAATATGGGGTTAGAAATGTGCTATTTTTCAGTTGATTTATATATTACCTAAAAATACTACAAGAACTTAATATTGAAGAAGGCTGGCTAGTAAAGAAGTTTAAACAGAGAAAACTTAAGTATTTGGGACACATTAACGTCTTGAGAGTTTAGAGAAGACAGTTGTGGAAGGGTACCTAATGGGAAAAAGAAAGAGAAGAAGACCAATGCGAAGATGGCTGCAAGACATCGTTGATGATCCGTGAATGGATGCAACAGCAGCAGGCAATCTTGCTTACAACCGATAGGACTACAGGAGAACTGTTAGGGAAGCAAAGTTCCACAAGGGACTGACTGGCTGCCTAAATATCGATCACTCTGAGCACCGATTTGCATAGGTGTGCAAGATCTACCAATACTGCCGCTGCTGTTTTGGAGTAAAAGAATGAATACAGAAAATATAAAAACTTCCAACTTTGCTTAACAACATTAAACTTAGCAACATTAAACTTAGCAACATTAAACTTAGCAACATTAAACTTAGCAGCATTAAACTTAGCTACATTAAACTTAGCTACATTAAACTTAGCTACATTAAACGTAATAAATTTCTGATCAATACAGTCTAGAAAACTAATGCAATAAAGCAGCTACAACGAGCTTGAAAAACAAGGCAGTCAATGTTTAGACAAAGCAGAAAGTCGCCAAAGAATGAAATGTTCCCAGAGAGTGATCTAAAATACAACATGGGATCTCGGGAGAACAAGAAACCGGATGTAGTCATTGGGGGAAAATGAGAAAGGGCGAATCATCAACGACACGGTTACCTAGAACGAAAACACTGAGTTGTATTCTCACTACCGTCGCCCTTCAGACTGCCGGAAAATGTGTACCGGGTATATTATGCTGAGAAAATTTGCCTGACCGAAACGTAGTAATGTACATGTGCTTGCACGGCGGTACGCACTGGATTAAACTACAACCGTGATTGTTAGTGGATGGATTAGGACATCATGTCCAACTCAGTTCCTCGAGCAGGGGGCATTTCAATAGTCCACGGGAGGCTACCTTTAGAGGAAAACACGCACAAACTTTACGGAGAGCTCACTCACTGTGCAACCACATAACCTGTTTTACAGTTTTACTTCAT